>PVJA010014608.1:21817-47175 GCA_004027025.1 Myocastor coypus | reverse complement strand
AGGAGGAGGAGGAGGAGGAGGAGGAGGAGGAGGAGAAGAAGAAGAAGGAGAAGGAGAAGGAGAAGGAGAAGGAGAAGGAGAAGGAGAAGGAGAAGGAGAAGGAGAAGGAGAAGGAGAAGAAGAGACAATAGTAGGAAATATCTATTTTTTATCATCAAATCTGGTTGCTCAGATTAACAGATATGACCATGAAAGATTAGACATATGACTGAATGTTAACACTTGCTTTCAATAAATCTTAAATTTTTGTTTTTCTCTCTCTTTTTTCTGTAATTACCTTTTAAAAATCATGCTTGGATATGTGTTGTCTTGGTCTTCTAAATGTGTATCATTCCTAATGTCATATCATACACTCTCATTTAGCTTTTTTATTAACTAAACATATAGAAATGTGCAAGTCACCAACCATAATAAGAAATTTTTCACATTAGCTTTTCACTTTTATCATTTCTGTCTCATGTATTATGAGGCTTTATTACTCAATACATAGAATTTAGAACTGTAATGACTTCTTCATAAAATAGTCTTTTTCCAATAGAAAACACAATGTTACTGCTTAGCTGTGATCATATGTACTGTTTGCACTTACTCTGTGTGACATTAAACTATCCATTTAGGCTTTATTACAGTTTGATTCGTGCCTACAGAGGTATAATTTACATATAATAAAATGTAAGCACTAATTGTACATATTAGGAGTTCTGATAAATGTATACATTTTTATAACACCAGCCTAATAAAAAAATTATGAAGTTTATTCTGTTTCCTTTGAAGTCTATTGTCTTCTTTCATCTCGATCCTCTGTAAAGAACTAATTTATTTTCAGTTCCTATAGATTTCCATTTTGTAGAATTCAATATAAATTGAATAAAATGGTAGATACCCGTTTGTCATCGCTGAATAATATTTTAAGACACTGATACATTCTTTTCTATTTATCCATCCACCAATTGATGGACATTAGGGATATTTCCAATTGAGCTGTAAATGCATTCACATATAAGATGCTCTACAGACATGTCATTTTCATAAGGTTACAGGATATATGGATTAAAAAAAAAATACACTGGTTACTGTCTTAGTTACTTTTCTCTCATTGCTGGGACAAAATATCTGACACACAAAAGCAAGAATGGAAAGATTTTGTAGCTCACAGTTTGTGGATGTTTCAGTCTGTACTCAGCTGGATTCAAGGCAGACTGGCCCATGGCAGAGGTCAGGAGTTTATGGAACAAAAAACAGCATAAGCAACAAGAGCAAAAAAGTGAGCAGCAGTGGCGCAGAGCAAGCCTCTCTCGCACCTTTTATAGGGCATTCACGCTGTCTGCCTCAGGGCGGATGCGCTGTTCGCACCCATAGTTCCAGCACTGGATCATGAATCAATTGCAAACTCTAGAAACCACCCCAGTGACTACATGAGAATTTGGGGTGACATCTAGACACAAACCATAGCACTTATGGAGTAAAAGTGGCCCAGACTATGGAAGCATGATGTTAGTGACCTGAAAAATATTTAGTAGATCTTACCATTATGATTTATACACAGATGTCCCCAGTATCCCCACAAACTCAGAGACAAAGCTTTTTGAAGATGTTTCCGCCTGGGCGGGGTACTAAAACTGACTTCTGTAAGGACAAAAGTCTGACCAGAAGCAATGGCTCAGGGGCTGGACCTCTGGGGATTTATCACCCTCCCTGCCATCTTTCTTCTCTCTCTGCTGCTTGGCCACTATGACCTGAACAGCTTTTGCCTGCCAAAGTCCTCTCACCAGACCATTTTTATGTTTAAACCTACTGAATATTAACCGCCTAAGTGTGAGCCAAAATTAGCCTTTGCTCCTTAAGGTGTCAGTGGCTGGTGTTGGACCTCCCTGACTAAGGCACTGATCCCAGAGTAATTTCTAGTTTCTATGTAAACAATCTAACAGTGGTCGGTTGAAATTAAAAATAGTAGTATAAAAAGAATATAAAGCTCAGGCAACAACTGAGCTTGGGAAGAGCTAGATAATGAAGTACCAGACAGACTTTACAGAATATATTTATATATTTTAAAACTAAGGTTAGTAAAAAATATGAGGATATATTTATTGCTTAGGAATTATTGCCATAGGGGGCCCGGCAGGATGGCTCAGTGGTCTAAAGCACCTGCAGGCAGCTGCAGGGACCACGGTTTGATCCCCGGCACCACATGCTGCACCAGCCCTGCCCTCAGGGCAGGCTGAGCTGGTTATAAAAATAAATAAACAAAAGTTCTGAAAACAAGAAAAAATTAATTAATTAATTAATTAATTAATTTTTTAAAAAAGAAATTATTGCCATAGGCTGGGGAGATAGTTTGGCAGGCTAACTGCCTGCCTGGAAAGCTCAGGGACCCAGGTTTGAACCCCAGTATGACAGCAGTGGTGAGCCAGTGCACCCTACTGTAATCCCAGAGTTGTGTGTGAGGGGGTAGGGTTATTGCTATAGTCACACCAATGCCATTTCTTTCAAGGAATGGAGTCTTGTGAAATTTTTGAATCCCAAACCACCATGTCTGCACACTTTCCAGCAAAATAGAGTGTATGTCCTCAAGGTGTTTGTTTCTGTGTTAATGAAAGGTGAACACATGGGGGGACCTGGATTACCTGCCTATGCTTTACCTACAAAAGAGGCTGGTCAGACTGATATGTTAGGTCTGTTTTTGGAGAGGGAGAAATTGTGACAATGAGTTACCAAAAATAGATGAATGTTTTATAAAATATTCTGTTTGACTAAGAAATATGACAAATATTGACTGTACTCTTTGGTATTTCTTTTAAAAGTATGATCAGGGCTAAAATAAAGTTCCATGATCAGGGCAAAGGTAAGAAGATTTGGATTTAATAGATGTAAAAGATAACACTTTAATAGATACAGATTGGTTGTAAATAAACTGTGAACCCTTTAAAAATAGGAAAAGTTTTTTTTTTCTTTTATATATGTATATTTTTCACTTGTCTTTTTCTTTTTCTTTCTTCTTTTTTCCTTTTGTACAGGGTCTCACTACTGACTCATAGTGACCCTCCTGCTTGTACCTCCGAAGTGCTAGCATTACAGGCGCGCGCCACCACACCAGGTCTCCATCGCCGGCTCAGCGCATTGCTCTTCTTAACTACATAAACTATATTCAAAGTAAGTACTAAGCATTTAGTTTATGTTTTCTCAACTTGAATTAACTATACAGGCATATTGAAAAGACAGAATAAAGTACAAATTTTTACTGTGAAAGTATTGCAGCAGAAAAGTATTTTGTAAGAAATGTTTTTAGCTTATACAACGAGTTTAATTTAAATAAAAAGCATATCAGTTAACTGATATTGAAATACTTCAACTTAAAACTGCTATTCGCCCAGATTTTCTTTCTTAAATATAGTTATTGCCTGTAAAAGCCAGTTAATAGTTTGTCTCCTTACTACAACTACTAGGTCATGTTACACTTGATTTCAACACATGAATATAGAAAATCTAACAATCATAAGATGTTTGAGAGAATCTAAAAAAAAAAAAAATAGCTACGAATCAAGCCTGGAAGAAAGGAAAGGAAGAATGAATAGGTTAAAAGGACATCAGATAGAGCAGAGGATATAGATCACATAGAGTGATATATTTATATTTTTCACACTGTTGGTTCTTTGTATAAAGCTGCTGTTTGGAATTTTTCACTGAGTTCCTATAGTGTGCTGTGGCTTGCACAGCCTACTAATAGCCTCTAGCTCCTGGACCTTCACATCCACTCTGGGCTGGGGTCACTTTCCTAATGAGCTCCCAGCCTGTATATACAACGGCTCAGGAGAGAAACCAAAATCTTCTTGGACCAGCAGGAGTCCTCCATCAAGCACCTTCAGCTGGAAGACTTTCTGTCAACCTAGTACTGCAGTCTGTGGACACACTTTCACAATTCTACCCTTCCTTTCTGCACAGCTGTTGTCCTGTCACACCTGAATCAGTATGTAAACACTACCCACGTAGTCCTTTACCACTTCTGCGTTAGTCCATTCTAGACATTTTTTTGCTTTCACGAAAACTCTTGCTTTCCTAGTCTGAACTTGGTACCTATTGCTTACTTGTTTGTTTGCATTTCAGAACACCTAATATGACACATTTACATTAATAAGCAGCTATTTTTTCTCTTCTTCTAGTGCTCTACATCATCAAACCTATAAGGTCACAATATAAAATAAATAGAGCATAAGTTAATGTTAAACACAAGAAACAACGTTGCTCTCAAGCATAGCAAGATATTCACCTTTTTCCTCATCTCTGTGTTTTCTATCATCTCATTACATATTCTTATACGATGTAATTTTATCCTGTCTCAAGGTGCTAGTTCTAAAAGAGGTAGTATTGTTTGGGTGGTCCTAGGAACTGAACCCAGGGCCTTTGTTCTGAGCTACATTGCCAGACCAGTGTTGAGAAAGGTTATTGCTAAGTTGATCAGGCTGCGCTGGATCAGGCTGCACTTGGATCTTCCCTCCTCCCAAGTGCTAAGATTATAAGTGTGTGCTACTGCACCTAGCAAAAGGAAACATTTTTGAAAAAATAAATATCTGCAGTGGGAGTTGAGAATTTCCTTTTTATCCATCAGGGTAATCGTGCAAGTTAGCTTAGCCTGTCTTTGCCTTCATCCATCAAACTGTGCCACTTCTCTTATTAATAGATGCCCCTAATGGAATTAGCATTCAAGGAAGGAGCTTGATTTTTACTGGACAATACTCAGAAAAGGCACCTAATTTCTTAAGCAAAAAAGTACCGCAGTAAGAACTATACCAACAAAATATTTTCTGGATTAATATTTTGAGTTCAGTAGCCCACACTTTAAAAAGTCTGTTGTTTAGGACTGTATAGTCTAGAAGTTCCATAGTACAATACTCATCCCAGAAGAAACATCAAAATGCTACCATTCCTTCATGAATGTTTCACCGAGTATTAAGTCCAAGAATTTTAAATTAATTTTGAAAGGCTAACTTACCTTGATGAATTTAGGTTAAGTATACAGCAGGAAATCACAACTATTACCTTTATCACATTTATTATATCTCTTTCTTCCCCTCCCTCCCTCCCTCCCACTCTCCTTCCCTCCTTCCCTCCCTCCTTCCTTCCTTCCTTCCTTCCTTCCTTCCTTCCTTCCTTCCTTCCTTCCTTCCTTCCTTCCCACAATAAAAGATGAAGTTCCCACATATAAGCGACACTGTAGTACTTATTGTCCTGTGCCTGTCCACTTTACTGGTCTTCAGTGTATTTTTCAGTCACACATCACATAGAAACGCCTCGCTGTGTACTAGATATTCATGTGTTGATGACATTCAGTTTAATTTCTTTTCTTAACTGATGCTGCAGTGTGTGTGGAAATACAGCTATTTCTCGACAAAACAATTTCATTTTCTTTGGGTATGCTGAATCACATGGTAGTTCTGATTTTAATTTTTGGGACCATCTATACCATTTTCATACTATTAATAATTTACAAAGTCACATTGCCACCAACAGCATACAAAGGTTTCCTTTTCTCCATAACTTTGTTGACACTTTTTCTCATGTTTTAAATAAGAGTCTTTCCTAGTAGGTTGGAGGTGATGTTTTTGATAGGTTCTAGCTCTAGTGTGAATTGCTGAAATCATCATGGTGGCCATCTAATATGGCTGATGCTCTTAAAACAAAGCCCATCGTCTTCAAGACTACCTCCCCTTTCTTCCCCAGCTTAGCCCAGGATACAATTTCCTTTCACCCTCTCCACCACCTCAGGGAAGACCCCCAATCAGCTCCCTCAGGTACATCTAAACATCCCCTTCAAACTCCATCCCTGGCAAAGGGCTATAAAAGCCTCAGCCTCTCTTTGTTCCAATAAAGAGAATTATGTATCTTCCCCAAATTCTCTCCATGTCTTCAAAGAAAATAAAACCCCTTTTCCTTCTTCCTTCTGCTTGCTTTTCTGCTATGCTAGGTGCCTGCAAAAACCTATCAGTTTAACTGCTCTTTTGCTTCACATTTTGCTGGTGATTGTAGATATTTAACCTTTGCAAACAAAACTTTAACTATTTGTCTTTAGTTTGGAAATATCTTTGTAGATGCTTTACTCTGTTGTCTAATGGAACTTTTTTTTTTTTCTTGCTGTTGAGCTCTTCATGTTCCTCATGTAACAGGAATGTTATGTTGTTACCAGTTGTATGGTTTTCAGATGTTTTATTTTCCCATTGTGTTTCTGTCTCTTCACTCTATTAATCAACTTTTTAGCCATGAAAATACATTTTAGTTTGATGACTTATTATTGCCTATTTCATGTTTAATTGTCTTCAATTTTGAAGTCATGTTCAAGATATGGTGCAGAGCCAGCGAGATAGCTCGGTGGAGTAAGCACCTGCTTAATCAAGTTCTATCCTTGGCACTTCCCCAGCTCCTCCCTTGGGGGTGCTGAGTCAGCCACGGAGTCTGGGTGTGGTGGCACATGCCTGTAACTCCAGCACTCTGAAAACAGGAGAATAGGAGAATCACTATTATTCTGAGCTGTGTAATGAGAACCTAGACCAAATACATTAAAAAAAAAAAAAAAAAAAAAAAAAAAAGACAAATTTTTGGGAAGTTTTTTTATATAGGGAATCTATTTAAATGTTTAATCCACTTTGGTTTGATAATGTTTAAGGTTAGTATGGCAAGAATTTCCCCTAAGATTCCTATTTTGGAGCCTGAGACCCAGTGTGGTGGTATTAAGAGAAAACCTTTGTGAAGCAATTGTCATGAAAACTTACCTTCAGCCTTGTGACACAGAGGGAGCTAGATTGTTCTTTTTTGTCCTTTCTCATATGTGAAGTTAAATGATTCATTTTTTTGCCAGGAGAAGTTTCAAAACAAAGGGTCATATATGAAGGGATCATATTTAAAACTAATATTAAAAATATTAGCAGACCTCAGCAAGCACTGATTCTGTAGGTACCTCCCTCCTAGACCTTCTATACTATTAAAGGATAAGAAATCCATTTCTGTTACTTGAAAGTACCAGGCCTGAAGTATGTGGCTAATGCAGCACAAACAGAATAAGACAGTGGCTTAAGAAATTAAGAAAACTGGCTGGCCAAATAGCTCAGTGGGTTAAAGCATCTGTTGGCAGGCATAGGGGCAGGGACTGGGGGCTCAATCTATGGGCCTGCAGTGGCAGTCCTGGGGGCACTCTGAGACAGCAATTGAGACTGGATATGGTGACACTTGAACACTCTTAGTAGTAGACACTTTCCTAAAATACAAAAAAAAGGAAAAGAAATTAAGTAACCAATCCCAAGTACAATATAATCAAGAAAAGAAAATACAGACAAATTTGGCCAAGGAGTGAATCAATTATTATAAAATTCTGATAAAATGTATTGAAGAAGACATGAATAAATTTAAAGCTAACCTTGTGATAACATAAATCTAAAAACGTAATACGTATGGGGACACATGCTTATAATCCCAGCACTGTGGACGAAGAGGCAAGAGAATTTTCACAATTTATGAAGCTAATCTGGTGTACTTCGTTAGTTCAAAGCTTTCCTGAACTACAGAGAAAGGCCATGCCTCCCAAAATAGGAAAATTAATATTAAAAAATAGTAAGCCAACTACCCAAAGCAATCTAAAGCTTCATTGCAATCACTATCAAAATTCCAATGACATTTTTCATAAATAACTGTCTTTTAAGATATTTCTACTTTAGACATACAGTAACAACCTGAAAATTCATTGAGGATACAAATTATCCAATATAATCTTCGGTGAAAGATCCCCAAATAGCCAAAGCAGTCTTGAATTAAAAGAATACCAATGGCATTGAAGTACCTAATTTCAAAATATACTACAGATCTATGATAATCTAAACAGTGCAGTGTTAGCATAAAAGCAGATACTAAAAACTAATGAAACAGAATAGAGTACCCAAATATATGTCCATTCAGATTAGCCAGTTGATTTTCAGTAACGATACTAAGAATACCCAATGGTGAACTGGATATACACCTGAAAAAATGGTCAAGGAAAGTCTTTACAAGATTTTCTATGGCTTGAATTTAATTTCTAAATATGAAGCAAGGACTACATCGAGTGCCCTTGGTCAGGTTTACAAAATTGAAGCTAGAGACCAATATCTGATTCATCCAGTGTACATAAGTGTATGGTTTTGCTATTGATATGTTTTCTTCTTTATCTGCTTCCAGTCACTTCGTTGTTTAATCCATAACACATTCAGCTGTGTTATGCCCTTAAGTTCTTGTTTTCTTCTTTAAAGTTCTTATATTAGGGAGACTATGTGATATTTACACATATAGGTCTGGTTTATTTCACTAATGAGTATATGTTCAATATACATCCATTTATATATGAAGTCTTCAAACTTATCATTCTTTATGGATGAGTAGCATTCCGTTGTATAAAAATACCACATTTTTTAACCATTCTTCAAATGATGGGCATTTTGGTTGTTTCCAAGATTTGGCTATTACAAATTGGGCTGCTATAAACATAGGTGCACAGATATCGCTATGGTATGATGTTTTCAGTCCTTCTGGGAAAATTCCCAGTAGGGGGATAGCTGGATTGAATAGAACTTCCAATTCTAGTTTTGTAAGGATCCTCCACCTATTTAGGAACCTGGCCTGTTTCCCAGCCCCAGTTCCAGGAGTGATTCACCATATTTAAGGGAAGAAGCAGAGGCTCAAATACATGGGTCCCAGAGTTTGCCCATAGAATATTCCAATGGAAGATCTATTTGACTTGTGCTCATGAAGAGTTTGACTAGGGCTAGTTACCATGGTGACACAAGATGCTGACATCCTTGTCTTGTGCTCTCAGGGAAGGTTTTCCTTGTTCTTCCTTCTTGATGGGGGAAGGGTATGATGCATATGGTCACCCAGATTGTAGCCTAGAATCCGACACAGGCAGATACCTCTATTCAAGAGCCCAGCAGCTGTAGCTTTAAATTCTTCAACCTTGTCGTGATTAAGCTATGAAATTCTAGCAGGTTACTTAACCACATTAGCCTCAGTTTTCTGATCAGAAAAACTGGTGACAATAAATATTCTCATTTTAGAAAATCTTTGAAAAGTATGCCAAGTTACTCCTGTGAGTGCTTATGAAACTATCCTGTGCACAGCAAGGTAATTGATGTTTGTTATTATTTTATGACTTCACCATTGTTACTATCACCTGCACAGTCCTTTCTATTCCCAGTAGTTTTATGTTGCTTCATAGAAGAAAAAGACATAGCTAGTAACTAAGAGAATGAGGTTCCAATTCTGATTTCATTATTTCTGAGCAAGGGTATTACTGTACTTTCTCAGTTTCTGTATATATAAAATGAAAATAAAAGACTTTATTTTTCAGGATTATTGTTTAGAAAATTTAGTCAAAAATGTCTACAGCGCAATAAATTCTTGACACAGATAAAAAAAAAAATTGAAGCTAAAGGATAAAAGTGGACCAATAAATATGATGAAGGGTTTCTGTACTTTCTTTTCAAATTCTCTGTAAAGATAATATTGATTTTATATAAATTATATTAATTTAAAAGGAAAAAAGTTCATAGATACAAATATTCTTGGAAAGAGACATTCCAATGGAACAGTTTGAATTAATAAGATAAGCAATATGGGTAACTCATAATCTCTACACAGTAGGAGTTGCTCTCAAAAGATTTGAATGTTTTTCAAAACTGGACTCCTGGAGTCAGGGAGATAGCTTGGAAGTCTGAGCACCTGCCTGGTAAGTGCAAGGACCAGGTTCAATCATCAGTATCATATGCCGTGCTGGCCCCAAAACCAGGTATGGTGTTGTATGCCTGGAATCCCAGTCCTAGAGAGACAGGAGGATCACTAGGCATCTGAGCTGCAGGTCGCATCCAAGACCCTGTACAAAAGAATTAAATAAATAGATAAAAGTTTGAAAAAAAGGAAACCCTGGGCTCCTATAGGGGAAGTGCTCTGGCTGTTGTGGAAGAGTTGGGAGAATAATTTCATCAGATTAAGATAAGCAGGTTAGATACAAATTTCAAGAGACCAATAAAATTTGAAAATAGATTTTTTGTTTCTATTAACAATGAGAAGTCAGATATTCTTAGCCAAACAATGATTTTTAAATATGAATAGCATAGAATAAAATGTTATTAAAATCAAGCACAAGGGTATAAAGTAATTGTAAAATGGTTTCCACATCTGTTACGTAAAATTAGTAGAGGATAAAATAATGCATACAAAGACACACTGGTGTTGCAATGTGTCTAGCTGTGTGGGAGGTCTTAATTGCTTTTACATTTTTCATATAGAGGTAAATGAAGAGTTATAGTAGTCATTTTAGAAAGAAAGTCTGCTGAATTAGTCTCAGACTAGGTAGAGTGGTGAGTATCTTCCCACCAAAACTCTAGTTAAAGAAAAGTGTGCAGAATTCCCACTCAGAATAATCATGGTCTAGCTCTGCGGTCATTCTGCAGTCTACCAGTGGGGCTAAGCCTTTGCTCTTGGGTCGGCCAGGTGGGCAGGCCTGTTCTGAGACTTGGGAGAGTACGATGACGTCACGACTGACTCGGTCCTCTGCGCTACACCAGCTCGGACTGACGCTGAATTCCCATGTAATATTCAGATCCAGACGACAGGAACTTTCACCACGTCAATAGTTGCTACTGGTTAGTCTGTTTCTTAAGAAGTGGCTAACGATAGAATTATGTAGAACCCATCCTTTTATGAGGGGAGAAAGACAGGGCAGAATCTGCAGGAAAAGGGCAGCTGGGAAAACTTCTGAAGGATGAATTTGTTCGAAGAATCAGATTTATAAATGCAGTGAGTCTCCCAGAGGAAAAAATGTGGGAGAAACATTGACAATAAGCTCATTAGAATGTCCCAAATGAATAAGATACAAATTCTCTGTAATGAATGTGATCATTATAAATATCTAAAGTGTATCAATAAAATTTGATTTAAAAAATGAAGAATGACTAATATTCTAAATGTGCTTTGCAAGGATGCTAATTTTGTTGTCCATCAGCCTAGAGTTCTTTTGCTCCATTCCATAGAAATCACAGGTAATTTCAGCAAGGTGTAGCTCCGCCAGTAGTTCTTGCATCATTAGAAAACCTGAGAAAGTGCTGTAAACCAAGAGTGGACAAGGCTACCTAGTGGTCACTGCTGCCCAATGCTAGTTTGTGACAGGCACTATTGGTCAATTTAAGACTCTCCTGGACTCTTCTGGACTCTGCTGCTGGTCTTCATTTATCTTCAAAGCTTGTGCTGATCTCGGGAGCTCTTCAGTGTTAGGAGCCCTTAGCATTTATTGCTTTCTGTAAAAAAAAAAAAATACTGTGTGCACACTGCTTAAGGCAGGAATGCTGGGTAGATTTACATGACCTTCAAAGTTCAATGCCACCTGAGAAATAAATCCTGAGCAGATGCACCAGACCACCAAAGCAGACCTTTATTTAACATGGGCTGTGGTGTAGCATAGAGATGTCAGTGCACTAGTGGGACTTCTCCCAGACTAACCCAGGAGTGTCCCTAAAGTATTGCTTTGATGACAGCTGCAAGCCTGGGTCTCAGTACAGGACCATGCTTAGTACTGGTCTTCTGGGCAGCCTCAGTTGTCATGTTAGGAATGCTGGAAGGGGATCAGACTCAAGCCAGAGAATTCTGGAAGCTGATCTGTTTGGACTGGAGGAACACTGGACCTAGGTCCTTCCTTCTTTAACCTTCATTGGGCTAGGATGCCCCCATTCTTCTTCCAAAAGACAACAGTTCTGTATGAAGTGGCAGTGGAGAGGCAAGCAGTGGCCTAGTGCAGCTGCTCCCATATTGAAGTGGAGGAGAGTGACTACTGCATAGCCAGGGAGGATACCAAATTATGTTTACCTGTGGCATGGGAGAAGGGTGGGAGGAAAGGGAAGCCAGTGGTGCAACAGCTGCTGGGCACCCCCAGCTCCAGCTGGCTGAGGAAAAGTGGGGCAGTCAGGTGCTTCTTCCTGTTTCTGCTTCAGATGTGGTATAATCTGTAGGTCATTCAGGAAACTCCTGTGGAAAGTTAGAAGCCAACTAATGTAAGGACACTGCCATAGGTGCACCAAAGTAGAGACCATGCACATGTGATTCTGAATTAAGAGTTAGCAAGGTAATCTTTGGTATCCTGTATGATATAATCAGTTTCCTTTATCTCAGTGACTAAGCTGAGTTTCTTATCTAGGGTCCTGATAAGACTGTATCAGGCCTAAGTATTGTAATATTGCTCAAGGTTTTAAACACCCTCCTCCATGTTTCATTTAACTGACGAGAGAGGTAATGGCATAAGAAAATATGAAGCTGGGAAAAATAAAAACATACTACTCAAAATTAAGATATCTGGCCTGTTTAGAATTTTTATTGGATAAAAGTCAGGCGTGGTGGTGGCGCACGCCTATAATCCCAGCACTTGGGAGGCTGAGGCAGGAGGATCAGTGCGAGTTTGAGGCCAGCCTGGGCTACAAAAGTGAGCTCAAGGCCAGCCTGAACTGCATAGTGAGACCCTGTTTGAAAAAGACAAAAAAACAAACAAACAACAACAACAACAACAAAAAAAAAACTATAGAGACAATTTTCTGTCATTTCATAGTTTTTCTTGTTTTAGCTTTAACCCTAGGATGTTTAACTCAAGCTTTTTTTCCTCCTGCACTATTGTTGCTAGTTTTTATTCCTTTGTCCAAATCCATTCTATTTTTATGTTTTTCTTGGAATTTCTGCAGTGCTTTTCGTGGAGGCAGGGGTTGACTCTTTTGTCTCACTGCAACTTCCTTTCCATGTGAGTTAATAAGCAGAAAAAAGAATTATAAAATAACTGCAATTCCAGAGCCATAGATTTTTCCTGAGTTAATTGACTTCTCTTAACTCAAAAATCTCTGTTGTACCTGCTATAAAATATGGCAAGTATTCCCATAACATTTCCTTTAAGCCAAACTGCTTAAGGCAACTTGCCACAAACTTACCTTAATTTCTTTTTCTTTTTTTTGATAAAAAATGCATGCAGATGTAACTCCTTACCCACTTGTACTTTCAAACTTAGCACAGCACAAACTTTGTGTGTGTCAGCAATCATAACCAATATTTATATTGTCTTCTTTCTACTAAGCCAAGTGTGTTGAATGTTTTGTACACATTTTCATTATTTAGAAGTGTGGTGGATGGTATTCCAAGTATGTACCTCTAACATTCTTATCCTTCTGTAATTCAAGCAAAAGTGAATGCAGGTTGTATTGGTAAGGTGTTTCAGAGATAGTGTTTAGATGGCCGACTTTAAAAGAGGAAAATTATTCTGGATTATCTTACTAGATCTGGTGCAATCATGTAGGCCTGAAAAGCACAAGAGAAAGGCGTCAGTCACAGAGATGTGTTAGAACAGCCAACACAAAGGGAGAGAGACTGTATGAAGGGAGGCCAGAAGGGCCCAAAGGAAAGGACTCTACTCACTGTCGCTGGCTGTGAAATTGAGCTGAGGCTATGAACAGCCTGTAAATGTTGAAATGACCTAACCAAGACAAGCAAGGATGTTGGGGCTTTTGTCCTACAAAACCAGGGAGAGAATTATACTACCTATCTGAAAGGAGAAACAAGTTCATTCAAAGAGCCACAGAGGAAAAAAGTTTGATTTTGGTCTTATACAACCTGAAGCAAGGAACTATCTCTGACACACTGTGGTTGGCCTTCTGAGCGATAAAGCTGTGAAATTACAAGGACTTGTTTCTTCTATTCAATACATGGTAATTTTTATTGCAACGATAAGACGGAGAAGATGCACTCTGGTTGTAGGGCATGAATAACACCCAAGTATTTGTGAAATTGCAAAAAGAGGTAGGACAACAATGAAAAAGAAAATCTAGTCCCTCTCATTGCATTTTCACTATAAATGGAGGAACTATCTACTGATGTCCATATGCATAGTACATGAGGAGATACAACATATGATATACAGTCATACAATCATACATATGTAGTATGTAGGAAAAATATATGAAACATTATAACTTCATAGGGATGGGTAGAGTAGGGCTTCAGAAAGGTTGCATCTTACACATTTAAAAAGAAAAGTGTATGATACTTGTGATGAATTTGTTGCTATATCTAAGATGTCTTAACTTTAGAAATGTATGCACATATTTTAAAAAAATGTTCAGGAAAGATCAGAAAATGGTAAACTCCTTTTTATTTCTGAAAGAGCAGGGCACACTGTGATTTCCTGGTCATGCAGAATATTAAAATCCTAGCTCTCATGAGGACATTCATAGAAGGTCTAAATTTAAAGTTATACTTAGGTATTGTTTCTAATCCTTTTTAGCTCTTAATCACTCTATTGTAAACTTCTGGAATATAGTAAAATCATTTCTGTTATAAATGAACATCATTATATATCTATATCTGTATCTGTATCTGTATCTATATCATGTCTATACAAAAGTGAGGTAATTTCAGTTTTTCTCTTGACTCTTTTATCCTCCATATGGGAAAAAAGAGACATGAAATTTCCTGTTTTATCAGAAGTTAAGTCTGTGTATGATTCTACTTTTTCTTATGTCTAAACAAGAGGCGTGCATAGATAATATTTTTTTCTTGCTGGGGATGGAAAGGAAGCCAGAATGGGGGTGCTGTCACTATGGAAAGAGAGGCTGGTGGCTGTGGATTTTTCTGCTCTTGCCTAGCCCCGGATCACTCAGCAGCAAGGTTGGCCTTTGTCTCCCCCAAGTTGAGGAACGTCAGATCCTCTAAAAGGCCTTTTGGATGAATTCTTGTATCCTGTCTCTAGGATATTTTACTTTGTAGGACCCTTAACTGGTAAGTATCAACCTTTTTATCTCTGCTGATTAGTTTTAGCTTGGCATTTACTTTGTCTAAGATTAAAATTGCTACTCCTTCTTTTGAGGGTCCTAGGTAACTCAGTGGTACAATGCCTGCCTGGTAAACACAAGGCCCTAAGTTTGATTCCCAGCACCATGAATAAATAAATAAATACTCCATGGTATCTCTCATTTGAGTGAAGAAAAGTACAAAGAAAAAGCAAAATAAGGTTTGATAGAGATAGGATATAATTTTTTTCAAATATGGAGGTGTCTTGGAGAACAAGGATAAAGGGATAGTATGTGGAGATGGGAAATAAAAAGCTTTAAGATATGTAACTTACATGTACCAAGTATGCACAGCAAGCATGGCACTGTGTGGGATAAACATCACCTAAGCCACCGCCACAACAACAATAACAATGATAGTTAGTAAGAGTGTAACTTGAGAAAGATGGTCAGGTCAAATAGCACTTTAGCAGACTAAAGCATCTGCTTAGACAGGCACAGGGACCTGGGCTCATTCCCAGTGTGCAGTGCTGGCCCCACCCCTAGGGCATGCTGAGATGGTGACTGAGACAGGGCTTGGTGATGTGCCCCTGTATCCCAGTGCTTGGGAGGCTGAAAATGGAAAGATCACTATGAGTTCAGCCTGTGTAGTGAGACCCTGTAGACCAGGGGTTCTCAATCTTTCTAATGCCATGACCTCACACTACAGTTCCTCATGTTGCAGTGATCCTAAACCAAGAAATAATTTTGGTGGCTATTTCAAAACTGTAATTCCAAGCCGGGTGTGGTGGCCAGCACTTGGGAAGCTGAGACAGGAGGATCAATATGAGTTCGAGACCAGCCTAGGCTACAAAATAAGTAAATAAATAAATAAGTAAATAAATAAATAAATATGCCTGAACTGCATAATGAGACACTGTCTCAAAAAGACAAAAAAAAAAAAAAAAAACCTGTAATTCCAAATAAATAACATTTTCTGATGGTTTTAGGCGACCTCTGTGTTTTGGTAGTTCGAGTCCCCGCTGTGGGGGTTGAGATCCACAGGTTGAGAACACCTGCATAGACCCTGTACAAACATATATTAAAAAAATTAATAAAGCCAGGTGGAGTGGTGCAGGCCTGTAATCCTAAGACTTGGGAGGCTGAGGCAGGAGGATTCATGTGAGTTTGAGACCAGCCTGGGCTAAAAGATAAGTAAATAAATAAGAAAAAAAAAAAAAAAAGAAAAGAAGAAGAAAAAGAAAACTGAGAAAGATTTAGAGAAGGACGGATGGAGGTGTGTGGGCAAAGGTCAAACATGAAAACAAACCAAGCTGTCTTACGTACATGAACCTTCTCCCTAAGATAAATGCAAAGTTTAGACACTGAAACTATCTGCTGTCAACATGTAATAATAAAATAGGATTAAAAAGAAAAACCATTCCTCCTCTTTACTCTTTTTTTCTACTTGAAAATTAAGAGAAAGAAAACAATATTTTGAAATATTGCAAGCCTCTATTGTAACTATTTTTCAACTGTATAACAGATATTTTACACTGTGGCCCTAATCTTCACTTAACTACTGCAGGAAAATTCTGAACTCAATGAGTACTTTTACAAAGCTGTGATAAAATTATAACAGATGAAAACAAAACATCAAGAAATAGAGAAGATGCATTTTTAAAGTGCCCTAAAATCTTTAGACTCTCAGTTTAAAACACAATCTTGTGTGTATGCCATGACGTACTCTTTTATGGATGGACCTTGCTACCTTATCTAAATTTCTTTATAAACTTCATTTGGGATTATCTTTTGATTTATTCAGTATTGTATCTAACACAGTATTTTTTTAATGAGCAGAACATATTTATTGAGAGAACGAAAGCTCCTGTCTGAGAGAGAGAAAGGAAGGGGGGTCCCGAGCATGTGTCCCCCAACACAGTACTTTTAATGAAGATGTTCCTTAATTTGTTTGTTGTCTTGGGCTGGCCAGATAGCTCAGTGGACTAAAGACTTGCTTAGGCAGACACAGCAGCCAGGGTTTGATCCCCTCCCTGCCTTGTTGACCCAGGAGGCACACTGAGACTGGAACTGCACCTGCAGTTTCAGTGCTTGGGAGGCTGTAAACAGCAGGAACACTAGGAATACAGTCTGTGTGGTAAGACCCTGTAATAAATGTATAAAAAAAAGAGAAAAGAAAAATGCTAGTTGACTTAATTAAGAATACATTTTGGATATAGAAGTGTCTTTCTACAATAGGAACATTGAGTTGCATTTACATGAAACCTTAGATGATTTATCAATGAAATTTAGTTGCTCTGTGACTATATCGGTAATTGTATACAAAATTGTTTATCTGGTTATTATGTTTCTTACTGGAGAGAGAAGGTCAATAGTTTTCTTCAGCTCTGAAAATGAGCCTCTTCCGTCAACAGAGATACTATCTTGTTATCTAAAGTCTGTCCGTATAACCCTCCTAATTTATGGAAGTATAAGCTCCACTCAGTTACCTTTGTATTTTAAAACTATCTCTTAGTAGCAGTCTCTTGAGCCCTAGACTGACTCATCACTGTTGCCTGAGTCGTAAGAGATCTTGATCAACTTCAGTATTGTAAAATGTTTTAAAGCTTAAATCTCTCAACCAACCACAAGAATGTAAAAATTAAAAAGTTTTAGGGTCTGGCCAAATAGATCACTGGCTTAAAACACCTGCATGCAGGTGCAGGGGCCAGGGATTTAATCCCCAGGCCTACCATGCTGGTCCCACACCCAGAGTGCCCTCAGATGGCTGTTGAGACTGGGTATGGTGGTGCATGCCTGCAATTCCAGCTATTAGGAGGCTGTAAACAGGCAGATCACTATGAGCCCAATCTGGTAGTGAGATCCTAAACACCCTGTAGACCCTTCCCTAAAAATATAAAAGAAATTTTTTTTAACGTAGATTTTTTTCAGATTAAGAGATTGTTTATTAAATATAATTGTATCATTGCTTTATCTTTGTTTATTTTCATTTTTATTAGTTTTAATAAAATAGCAATGAGACAGTTTCAAAACACATTACTAGGACAGCTGCAATAATTAATGTAGAGGGGCTGGTGAGATAGCTCCATAGCACAAGTACCTTATTGGCAAGTGTAAGGTTGTAAGTTTGAACCCTGGTCCCAGAGGTGGGGGGAATTAATGCTGAGCTGTAAAAGACTGAAATCAACAGATTCCAACATTGCCAGTTTGGCCAATAATCCACTAATATTACTGAATATTGGACTATGTATAGAACTACTTTCTACTAGTTCAATGAGAAGAAATATTTGCACCAATAATGTTTAGAGTTTTAATATCATTCTATAAGAGTGGCTTGAGGCAAATTTGATGTTTTCAGTGATTAAAATGCAGATGAGTCAAATGATTAGAATAAACTTATCTCCATTATAAACAATAATTCACTGCCATAGATTAACTTAGAATTTTTATTACCTTTTAAACAAGGAAGACTTTTAGCAAATTAATTCCAGTATAATTACATACACTACACAGATCTGAAGTGGACAACTCAACTAATTATTGTATTCATATTCAACAGTATGACTACAGACAGTTTACGGTACAAGACATTTCCCGTTCCAGGAGATTTCTTCATGTCCTCTCCGTCTGTGAAGCAAAGCAGCCTTCTGATTTCAATCATGGAAATTACTTTCTTTCAGAACATACATGCCGGAGCTAGGGAGATAACTCAATGGAATAAGCACTTGCCTGACAAGTTCAAGGGCCTGAGTTCAATTCCTGGTTCCAGAAAAATAAATAAGTAAGTAAATAAATAAATAAATAGATAGATAGATAGGTAGATAGATAGATAGATAGATAGATAGATAGATAGACAGATAGATAGATAAATAAATAAGATACATGCCTGCGCTTCAAACAGATGGGAGGTGCTAATAATAAATGAAAAGGTGAGGTTTGAGGTGCTATTTATGAATACATGGATGTGAAGCTGGAAGGAAGTAATAAATGACAATTCTTGCCTACTTCCACAGTACAGAGTGTTATGGCTCAATTAGCCTCCATGTGAACACTTTGCCAAGAGCTTAGAGTGTACTATTGTGAAATATAAGACATTCACCAAATTGCAAGATAGCTATATTACAAAAGCGCTCTGATGAATTTATCACTAGGAACATAGAACCTTCTTCTGCCACAAAAGCAAAATCATAAATGTCATAAATGATGGTTAAGTTCCCAGGTTACTCATAGCAGCCCAGATTAAATACACTGTATGTTACGTATAGCACATTTAAAATGAAAAATAGGTTCAAATCCACAACACATAATTAAACAAAACAAAAAAATAGATAATTATTCCTATTTGTCTTGATGTTCATACTTTGAAAAGCTGGGCTTAATTAGAAGAGATATATAAAACTAATTTCTTTGTGGTTTGAAAATAATTGAGATGTATTTTTATACACTTTATATGACGTTTTCCTGCTGTTTTCCATTTTTACTCTGGAAATATTATCTTATCTCTTTATTATGATGCAGGTTATACCTAACCTCTTATCTATTCATCTGTGGTTTGAACAATAATGACTGGTTCAGCCAAGATGTGGTCCTACTCCAGTGGCTGACTTCAGCTCTAGCACACTGTGAGGAGCCCACAAGGCTTTTCCAGACAGTGGGTGCCCAGAGGGGCGGCCGCCCACCACTTCTCCCTGCCCTGCCTGTGCCCTTCTCTGGACTCCTGTGCTGAAGCCTGATGGCCCTTTGGCCCATCCTTCTTTTCCTTTCCAGTCCTCTCTCACAGTCTCCCAATCAGGTCTCTCTTCTGTCCCGTCCTATCATCTGATTCTCAGAGGACTCATCAGCATAGCAAAGATTGCGGCTCCAAAATTACACAACCAAAATGAGCTGGCAGTAATGAACCAGAAATATAATTTCTTCTTGGATCTAGGGAGAAAAACGACAAAGAATTCTTGATTCTTCTCTTTCTCTTTCTCAAGTGTCAAGGATGTGAGAAAAACAACAAATAAGAAATAGAGTGTGAATTCCATGGGCTTATGCCACTGTTTGGCATGCCAGAAAATTAAGGAAGACAGGCGGTGGCTGGGATGTAGATTGAGCAGAAGAGATTTCAGCTCTGGCGTACATGTAAGACAGTAGAAAATGCTTGAAAACCAAAAAGAAACCGTGTGTCACTCTCTGAGTTCCAAATTGAACTGTATGAGAGGTGTGACCAAGGAGACAGTCTGCATATCGGTACACCGGATGTCTGAACTCAAATTCCTGTCTTCAACTTTTAATGGCTTTTTTTTTTTCCTGCCCAGTGTTTCCTATTTCTGCCACAGAGAACCATAATTTTTCAGTGCCCATTGCCTTAACACTATGGCTCCTTAACTGAGGAAGAGTCACTCGGGTACAAATTTTTAAAAATGATAGTTGGGAGCTGTGATGGGGCCATAGCAGTTAGGGAGAAGAATTAAGTGATCATGCCCTCCACTTTGCTGTTGTTGCTGGCCATGGGTTGTTTGTTTTCTGTGTCAAGCCCTGAACTTTTTGTGTATGTTTACTTCATTTGGCAGATGTACCAGTTTCTCCATTTCGTATATATGTCATTTCAGTCTGCTCCTTAACCAGCAAAAATAAAAATACGCTCTTATTTAAAACTGTACCTTTTATTGGGGCTGGGGAGATAGCTCCGAGGCACAAGTGCCTGCTGGGCAAGTGCAAGGTCGTGAGTTCGAACCCTGGTCCCACAAAAAAAAAAAAAAAAAAAAATTCCTGGAGCCGGGCGTGGTGGCGCACGCCTGTAATCCTAGCACTCGGGAGGCTGAGGCAGGAGGATTGGTGCGAGTTCAAGACCAGCCTGGGCTACAAAAGTGAGCTCAGGACCAGCCTCAACTGCATAGCGAGACCCTGTCTCAAAAAGACAAAAAGAAAAAAAAAAACAAAAACAAAAACAAAAAAACTGTACCTATCTTCAGCTTTAAATTCCTTGATCTTAAATGAGAATCTGAACTCTGATGAAGGAATAGAGCGCTCTAAGCCCTATGATTTATTTTTATACGACCATAAAAACTCAGCATTGTGAAAAATAACACAGAAGTGTAGCTAAGAAGCCAATGCAGAAAATATAGAATCCCGAAACACACACATGTGTGCGTGCGCGCGCGCACACACACACACACACACACACACACACGCGCACACTCCAAAATGAGGATGGAAAAAAAAAGAGTTGTGAAGAAAAGAAAATAAAAGGCTAGATGCAGTTAAATTCAATCACTTAAATAAAATGAGTTGTTAGTAAAAACACCTCTCAAAGCAGATTTTGTCTGAGTGAATAAAGTTTGAGATCAAATGTAGCCTCACTTCAGAAAGTGCAGTGTGATAATAAGAACACAGTAAGGGCCAGTGAGATAACTCAGTTGTCTAAAGTGCCTGCTTAGGCAAGCATAGACAGGCACCAGGGACTACTATTTGATCCCCAGCACCACACACCATGTAAGCCCTGCCCTCCAGGTAAACTGAGCCAGCCAAAAGAAACAAATAAATTAAAACACAACAGGTAAGTTCTATGAAAAATATGCAACCTATATACCATAGTAAACAATAGTCATAAGCAAGTTTGAGAATCTATATTAGCGTTAGACAAATTTGAATTCAGGATCAGTAATAGCAAAGAAAATTGGAAAAGGTGGGTGAGATAACTCAGTGGAATGAGCACCTGCTTAGGCAAGCACAGGGACCGGGGTTCAATCCCTGGAACCATGTACCACTCCAGTCCTACCCCCACCCCAGGCAGGCTGAGCCAGCCACAGAGACAGGGTGTGGTGGTGCATGTCTGTAATCCCAGGGCTGGGAAGGCTGAAAACAGGAGAATCACTACAAGTCCCAGTTATGCTGTAAGACCCTGCACCAAACACATTAAAAAAAGAAAATTTGTTAAAAAAAAAAGACGAAAAGATTAATTTAAAAACAGTTACTAAACCAAAATATGTACATACTTAAGTATACACCTAATTACAGAGCTTCAGGTACATCTCTGCTGAGTTTTAAAAGGGCAAGTAAGGAAATCTATAATTTTACTTGGCAATTTGTACATTAGTTTCTCAGCAATCCGTGGAAGTATATTAAAATCATTAAGGACATAGACAATCTGAATGACTGGTCAAACAACTTGAATTAGATTTTTAGAATGTAACATACAGCAATTTTCCATTCAAAGGAGAAATTTCTCATAAAAATATATTGCATGATGGATTATAAAATGTATAAATATCAAAAAGTTAACATCTTAATATAGTACCTGATCATGATAAAAATAAAATTTATTTATTTATTTAATGATTTTTTGTTTGTTTGTTTGTTTTGTCTTTTTGAGACAGGGTCTCACTGTGCAGTTCAAGCTGACCTTGAGCTCACTTTTGTGGCCCAGGCTGGTCTCGAACTCACACTGATCCTCCTGCCTCAGCCTCCCAAGTGCTGGGATTACAGGCATGTGCCACCACGCCAGGCTGATAAAAATAAAATTTAAAAAGAACAGATTATCTAGAAAATAAACCAAGACTGAAAATATGTAGTATGGCTCTCATAACTTTTCAATGGAATTGTTAATGTCCTGGACATTTATGAGTTTGTTTCCTGCATTCTAGTTCAACCCTACACTGTTCATTTAATGTTTCCATCATTTTCCTATTCTCATCTATTTTTTTAAATCTGTCTTCCTCAGATGAGCAATTCTTGCATGACTGTTGTCATTCCCCTTTTTTGCCTGAGAGGTTATTTCTGAACTGATTTCTTCTGTACCCTGATGGAGTTGTTTCTTTACTTCAGCTTCTACCATCTCAGAAATTTTAAGTATGGGACTTCCAAGTTCTTCCATGACTTTTCCTCATGGACATGTCTTGGGTGGACTCGAGGTCTGAGATTTTACTTTCATTCATTCTTTTTGGTCATTTTTGCAGCTTTCAATGTTCTCTCTGCCTCTGCAGTGATGGGAGTGGGGTGGCTTGCTGGTGATCAAGGCTCCCAGGAGAGCAGGAGGGCAAGGTAGGCTCACTTAAGCCTTCACTGTGTTGGGTTCACTGTGGCTTCCAATTTGGTAAAGTGGGGTGGGGGGTGTCAAAGCTCAGTGCAAGAAGGATCTGATGATGCTGCATGTAGGCCAAACTTCTGCTAGGCTCTCAGTGGTGGCATGGTGCATGGTCGGGCTCACCAAGGCTCTCAGAGGTACCTGTGGCAATCTTCCAGGCACTTGGTTTCAAGTCCCTGTGGCAAACTTCCTAGTTGATGATGGGTAGTCAAGGCTCAGCTGAGCTTGTCAAGGGCCAGGGGGTCGGGACAAGGTTCACCAGGTTCCCTTGGAAGTCCTCCAAGTAAGAGGAGTCAGCTAGAGCTTTGCAAGTGTGAGCAGAGAGGAGGGATGGCCCACTGGGTCCTCCCTGGCAGTTTTCCAGGTAAGGGCAAGTGTCCAAGACACAGACAAACTCTGTGAAGAATATGTGTGGGGCATGGGGAATTAGCCCTACCAGCTTTTGAGAAAAAAAAAAAATTAAAAATTACAGTGAAAGCTAAACAAGTTTTTAACTGATGGATAATGAAAATTCAGTAGGTCATTCTTTGAGATGTAACAGATGCAGTGATTAAAAAAGAAGGTCAAAGTTTCACATTTCCTTTGAATGGGAAATTGAGAACACCAACATTGAGATTATTACTTGTAGTAGTGCAGCACGATTGATAATAGATAAATCTTGCAGGCAGTGAAAATGTTCATCCACTGATGACACCAGTTATAAATAAAGAACAAAATAAAAGAGAAATAATAGAATATAGGCAGATAAATATTTCTCTAATCAGACAGGATTATCAGATAGAGGGAAAAGGATACAGGGAGGGGAGGGCAAGGGGATGATACAAGAAATTAATATGTGCTTTATTCTTATATCAGTTCTCCAAAAGGAACATAAACATCTTGCACTGCAAACATGTATTAATAAAAAATGCTTTAGCAGCATACATGAAAAAAGATGGAAAATCTAAAATCAATAATCTGCATTTATACCTCAGGAAGTTACTCAATAAAGAGCAGGGCAAATAAAAAAGGGCAGAATGGAAAAATTGGTAAAGTTCATCATACTAACTTACCTTTATATTTTACGTGTCAGGTTTAAACATATCTACTGAGTGGCTAAGGGCAAATTAAAGCAAGACCTGCATAGCAAGAGATGAAACTTTTGTATCTCCCAAGGTCAGTCAAATCCCCTCAGGATTTACTTTGGAACCATGTACAGTGCTTTGTAGAATTGTTGTCAGTGTCAACCGTCTGGATGAGTCACAGTCATTGTTTGACCTGTTTGCTCTCTGTGAAAGCCCGAGAGAATGTTTCAGCAGCTTCCAACATTGAGGTTTCATCAGTGACCCACTGCAATTATGGAACATTTGACTATGTATACAACTACCTTCTCTTAGACCAAAGAGAAGAAATCTATTGAGCTAATAACCATTAGAAAATTTATTATGTAACTACGATGTGGACAACAATATACATTGTATTAATTATTGGGAATGTATTACAATGTGTTTTGAAACTGTCATGTTGTAATTTCTTATAAAAGTAAAAAAAAAAAAATTTGTTGAAATCCTCCCCCCAAATTCAACAAATGAATTATTAGCTCATTTAAAATTTTAAGCAGATCACATGTGACCAATGACATAAAGGGGAATGTTGCAGAGACTTGGCAGTTACTGTGCCTTGGATCATTCATGTACCAAAAGAAATTTAAGCCTACCTATTAATTGACTGAAAAAATTAGTAAGTGCTGCTTTTGAAACATTTAATGTTTCTCTTAGTCTGATTCCTTGAATTTGTAATCACAGTTGTTTTTTTGCTGTCAGTTGGTGGTAGGATAAAAAAATTTCCTTTATCTATCACTAAACTGTCTTTACTGAATCAGCCATCACATAAAATTACTAATATCTTAGACACCATTAACATGTGCAGTTTCTAAGTCAATAAGTAAATGAGAGACTTAATACCAAGTCTTTCTGTTTGTAGGTAGATTGTTTATAATAACCAGCTTACTTCCTTTTTGGATTATAAATCTTATTACTTTAATAAAAGATATTTATATTAGGCACATTACTTTATAAATAACCTTGCAAAATTGTGCTGGCTTTTGTTTTTCAGCAGAGTTGAAAATGATTTAGTTGAATTACATTTAGTAACTGCTTTTGGAAGATTCTTGAATAAGCATAATGATTGGTAATTCATCTGTATAAATATTTACTTAATTTATGTTTCTAATTTGTGTAATATTAACTAAAACACCACTGACTTCACTTTAATAAAGTATATTGGTGAGACCAAAAAAAAAAAAAAAAAAAAAAAAAAAAAAAAAAAAAAAAAAAAAAAAAAAAAAAAAAAAAAAAAAAAAAAAAAAAAAAAAAAAAAAAAAAAAAAAAAAAAAAAAAAAAAAAAAAAAAAAAAAAAAAAAAAAAAAAAAAAAAAAAAAAAAAAAAAAAAAAAAAAAAAAAAAAAAAAAAAAAAAAAAAAAAAAA
>PVJA010014608.1:0-21717 GCA_004027025.1 Myocastor coypus | reverse complement strand
AAAGACGAGAAACTAATTAAACAAAGAGTGTGGAAAAAAGTCAAGGAAATCAAACCTTCTTTTAAGCTATCCATAGAATTGAGCTCTCTTTAGTCAGCATGACCAGGAGAAAAGCAGGAAGATATGAATAACCAGAAATATAAATGAGTAACCAATAGTGTGTTATGGACACTAATGATAATGAATGACCATTTAAACACATTTATACCAAAACAATGTAGCTATCTTGTTGAAATAAAAAAATTGTGCTTAAAATGGTTCAAGAAAATTTGAAAAAATAGTCCTATATTTATTAATTTCTTGAGTATGTGATTATAAACAATTCTACAACAAAACTTTCTGATGAAAATCACTTCAATTATAAATTCTGGGGCTGGGAAGATAGCTCCATGGCCTAAGTGCCTGCCTGGCAAGTGCAATGCAAGGTCATGAGTTTGAACCCTGGTCCCACAGGAAAAAAAAAAAAAAAAGGAAATTCTTTCATACATTTAAGAAAGCAAACGCATGCATAAACTTTCGTAGACAGAAAGGAAAAGAAAATATTTACCAGATTGTATCATAGGGTAAAAATTAAATTCAAATGCAGCGCAATGAAAGAATACCACACAGGCTGGCCATATAGCTCAGTAGGCTAAAGCACCTTTTAGGCCTACCTCAGTGGGGAAGTTCAATCCCTGTATGCTCTGCCGGCCCTGCCCCCAGGATATGCTGAGACATGGATTGAGACTAGGCATAGTGGTGCAAGTCTGTAATGGTGCTTGGGAGGCTGAAAATAGGAGAATCACTATGAGTCCAATCTACTTAGTGAGTACCCAGTAGACCCTGTATACCCTGTACCAAATGTATAAAAAAAAAAAATATTGCCAGGCGTGGTGGCTCACGCCTGTAATCCCAGCACTCGGGAGGCTGAGGCAGGAGGATTGATGCGAGTTCGAGACCAGCCTGGGCTACAAAAGTGAGCTCAAGGCCAGCCTCAACTGCATAGTGAGACCCTGTCTCAAAAAGACAAAATAAAAATAAAAATAAAATAAAATAAAATAAAATTAAAAAATTAAAAAATTAAAAAATTTAAAAAAGAATATTACAAATGTATAATCCCCATCATATAAGGTACACAACCCTTAATAAAATGTAAGTAGACATTTTATAAATGCATACAGAAATATTTTAAAAGTGTATCACATTGTTTCTCATGCGAAAACAAGGTTGATTTAACATAAAAATAATTATCATATTTGAACATATTTTTGTTTTGTCTTTTTGAGACAGGGTCCTGTGCAGCTCAGGTTGTAGTCCAGATTGATCTTCAGCTCACAATGATCCCCTTGTCTTAGCCTCCTGAGTGCTAAGAGTAGAGGATGCATCATCACACCTGGCACATAAATATAGCAAAGTAGTAAAACTGTATTAGAATTTTGATAGATATAGAAAATTCTTTTGAAACATTCAACACCCACCTCCTAAATGTTTACCTTTCTTAGTGAATGAGAATTGTCCTAGTTATTAACTCCTATGAATAGTATATTTTAGCCTTCTTGAAGAAATTTTTCTTTTATTTTTGGCTATATTTGTTTTCCTAATTTATTTTTATTTTCTTCCTCCTTTAGTAAAAATCTCATGGGCACATAAATTTATGTATTTACAGTGTACAATGTGATATTTTTATATGTTTTACATTTTAGTTGATTAAATCAAACTAATTAGCCTATCATCTTACGTATTTATCATATTAAGAGACAGAAAACATTTAATATTTGTTTTCCTAACAACTTTCAGGAATACAATACATTATCATCAGCTATAATCACCAGAATGTAAGATGGATCCTAAGGATCTATTTTTTTTCCCCCTCTTCGGAACTGGGGAATCAAATTCAGCACTTTAATCCTCTTGAATTTGTTAAGAATATTTTCTTGAAGCTGGATAACATATCAATCCCGGGAAATGTTCCACGTGAGTCTGAAAATAATATGAGTTTTGCTTTTTTTGAACAAAAACTTTTCTTTATGCTTTCTTAGGTTCATTATCTCTACAGTCTTACTCTGCTTCTTCCTTGCTGGTGACCTGAGTAATCTAACCATTGTTGAAAGCAGAGTGTTGAAATCCTCTAGTACTATTATATTATTATCTATTTTAATTTTTTAATGTTTGTTTTATGGCTTTACAAACTCTGTAATTAATCATCTTCATTTGCAATTACTACATCTTTTCTGACATTTTTGTCTTTTCATTTAGTACAAAGGCTACGGGGTCTCACTACACAGATCAGACTACAATCCTCCTGTTTTCAGCCTCCCAAGTTCGGGGAATACAGGCATGCACCACCAGGCCCAGTCTCTGATAAATTTATGCCTTTACATTTACATATGATTTTCATGACTTTAATTTGGTTTTATTTGAAATAATTATAGCTGCTTCCGCTCTCCTGCCTACCATTTGTGTGAAAGGCTTTTATCTCCAAGTCATAGTTACTGTTAATATTATGTAACTTAAATTTCGTAGCAGAGTCAAAATAGCTTGACCATTACAGTACTGGAATAGTATGAATTTGTTATATTTTATCTCTGTAGTAAGTTTTATGTTTTCATGCTGTCCTCTTGCTTCAAATGGAATGTTACTTTGGTGTTTTTTTTTTTTTTTTTTTTTTTTTATGGGACATGTAGCTATGATGAATTCATAGCTTTTCTCATTGTCTTTTGAAGTTCTTGCTTTCTATGTATATCTGAAGGTAATCATGCTGGTCCTCGATTTTTGAGAATTTCATTGAGTACTGTGTATCTCTGATAGGTTCTACAGAGATTACTGATAGTCTTCTAGGTGTTCCTTGTACGTGGTTAGTTGCTTTGATCTTCATGCTTTCAAAGGTGCTTCATTTGAAAATTTGATCCAGTACATCTTAATGAAAATTTCATTATTTGAACAAATTTGAAGTGTGTACTCTTCATGAATATTGATGTTCATTTTCTTCTATAGAGTTGTAAAACAATTTCTCTTATCTTCAAGGAATCTTTCCATAACATCTTTTTTCTCTGCTCCTTCTGGCAATGATATAGTGCATATATTTGTTTGGTTGCTGGTTATGCTAAATCCTGAAAGTTTTACTTGCTCATTTTTTTTTCTTTTTGTTTTCATTCCTCAGAGTAATTTTAAATGAGCTGTTTTCTAGTTCACTGACTCATTCTTCAGCATATTTGATTCTGTTATTGGAGTTCTGCATGAAATGTTTTCGGGTATTGTTTGCTTTAATTCTGGAATTTGCTTTATTAATTTTTATGAATAGAAAGAGAAATTTTCATTAAGCTTTTAATTTTTGTGTATTATTTTCCCTATTTGTGTGTCTACATTTTTGTTAGTCATTAAGCATATTGTAGATTCTAGTTTCGAATGCATCTGTGAAGAGGTTTGTCAATCTCCAAAGGTTCAGTTACCAGTGACTTTTGGGAGCTATAGTGCCATGTTTCAATTCTTATTTGTGTTGATGTGTTCTACTTTTGGCTCCAAGTGAATTATCTGCCATTGTAAGCCTAGGACCGTAAGGACAAAAAAATGTAGAACTACAGGTTCAACCTGCAACTGGAGACCATGTCCTACAGGAACTAGCTTCATGGGCATAATTCTGAATACTAAGATGGACAAGTCTGTTGTCATAGGACTGACCTAGAATTGGGACTTCCCTGAAGCTTACTGGAGTCTCAGGTTGTATGTGAGTATGTGGAAGGATCAGGAATTGAAAATGGGCCAATAGAAATTGGTCCAACACTATAACGGAAGTTGACACTATGTTCACAGGAGTGGAATTGGTAGCTAGGATGGAGAGGGCTAGCTTGGAGTGGGTATTCACACGTGTTTTCCTGTCTTTGGGTGGGCAAGAAACTGAGAATTCAGGTTCTAGACTACTCTGTGAACTAGAACCATTGTATGGACAATGTGGTAATAGATCTGTAGTCTGCACAGCTTATAGAGACGGTGACTTCTGAGATTGGCATGGTCTTAGTTGAAAGGCACTCTTATTCACTTTGGGTACCTGTTTCACTTCCTTTTCCCTCAGACAGAATGCTTCTTTTTGTGCTCTGCTGGCTGGGTCTGGACAAAAGTGATGTGAATAATGTGACCCTGACTTTTCCAACCACTCCAATATTTCTATTTCTCTATAACATCCAGGTTCTATAATCTAAAGGCATTTTGCATGTCAGTAGTTGTCCAAATTGATGCTTCTGCAAGGGATAGGTATTAGAAAAATCTTATCATGCTGCTGTTTCTGGATAATGAAGCAAATTTTCTTTGCATATACAAATTTACTTATATTTTGTATGATGTTATAAAATGTTATATAGTTTTGTACAAAAAACTAATTTTACTCATTTCAGAGCTAGTCTGCATTCACTGCTCAATGCTTGAAAATCTGAATACTAAATTAAATGTAACATTTTTCAAGTTCTATGAAAAAGTGATTTCATTAATATTTTGCTCAAATTCATCTTGATTTTTTAGGTAACTTTGGGATTGCTGAATAACTTACAATTTTGAATGTTTCGCCTATTCGCTCACCAACATGGAATATTTTACAATTATTTAGCTCTTTTTGTGGAAGTCCTTTCATCATGTTTTGGTATTATTTCAAAGGCTATGCAGTCCGTTCTTGGTCACATATTTTCTTTTGATAACTTTAGCATCTTTTCCTTTATTAAATTTTGAAACAAAAAGAATAGAATTTTCACTTACTTTCTGACAAAGCTAAACTATTTAGTTTATATATTTTCCATAAATTATTTACAATGACTTCATTTTTCCAAGATGTGAAAGTATGCTAACAGCAAACAACGAGGCAATGTATTCTATATAGTATTTATTTGTATTTAATTCTCTCATGTATAAAGCCTTAAACTTTGAAAGTATTATTCAAGAGTAATATATACAGTAGATCCATATACTTACCTTAAAAGTAAAGGGGCAAAACAAAACAAACAAACAAAAAAAACCCCACCAAAGCTGGGCATGGTGGTATACACCTGTAATCCCAGCACTTGGGGAGGCTGAGGCAGGTGGATAGGTGCAAGTTCGAGACCAACCTGAGCTACAACAGTGAGCTCAAGGTCAGCCTGAACTGCATAATGAAACCCTGTCTCAAAAAGACAAAAAAAAAAAAAAAAAAAAAAAAAAAAAAAAAAAAAAAAAAAAAAAAAAAAAAAAAAAAAAAAAAAAAAAAAAAAAAAAAAAAAAAAAAAAAGTAAAGGGAATCCTAGTTTTCTACAATTTGTCACAATAATGGCTATTTTTTTTAAAAAAAAAATTAATTCTATTTCTCATGTCAATGAACTTCTTACTTAAATATTTATTTATTTAGTACGAGGTCTCACTATGCAGTTTGGACTCATAGAGCTCTGTTTCTGAGCTGGCACAGTGTGTTGTACCAGAGATCAAAGTCAAGACTTTGCACTCGCCAGGCAGGCAATTAGGCCACTAAACTATCTCCTCAGCCAATTTAAGCAATTTTGTGTCAAGTATCTTTGCATAAGGTATTTAGATTATCTTATAATTTTTAAAGCTCTCAGAGACATACTAGAATGAGATTAGTAAATTTTGCTCCGTTAAAAATTAGTTCTGAAAATTCTATGTGGTTGCATTTATTTGTCATTTAATAAAATACAGATTTCATGTGCCAGTAATTAAGTATTCCGCCTACATATTCTTGAGAAGTATTAATTTTTATTTTTCAATTTGTTGCTTTTTCAGATGCGTGAGATGATTGATGTGAAGATTTTATAAAATTTCTTTGGCAGTTTCTCTTTTCCTCTCTGTGGTTATGATTTCTCAATTGTATTATACATGAACCACTGGTGTTGTAACAGTCTTAGTGTTTCAATCCTGTATTAATTTTTTATTATGATGGGAAATGATTCTCTACTTTTGTTCGTTTTCCATTAATCAAATTAGATGTTGGATTTTCTTTATTTTTAACTTTTAGCCAACTTTTCAATCTTCTGTATTTACTTTGTTAACATTTACTTCCAAGGGTCAGCGAGATAGTCAAGTGGACCAAGCACCAGTTTAGGCAAGTGGAGGGACCAGGGTTGGATCCCCAACACCATATCCTGCCGGACCCCTCCCCAGGTGTGCTGATCTAGTCACGGAGTACAGGAATGGTGGTGCACACTGGTAATCCCAGCACTGTGGAGGCTGAAAACAGGAGGATCACTAGCAGTCTGAGCTGCATAATGAGACCCTGTACCAATACATTAACAAAAAAATCACTTTCATCATGTCTCCTTTTTTTGTCATCCCTGATTTGTGATTTCTCCACTTGAGTTAATTTCCTTATTTTCATTTTTTGTTGATAACATTCATAATGATGAAAATCTTTTGCAGAAACCAACAAATTTCATGCCAAATGTTTTTATATGCAGTATTCTACTACTTTTATTTTCAATGATGATAACTTTTATGATGGAGGGTGAAGTGTTTATCTTTAAACTGTTGGTGGTTTTCTTTATGTTGCTATTGTATTTATAATTGCTTTCAATATGGTCAAAAGTTTTATCTGAACTCTTTCATGATTTTAGAGTTTGATTTCTGGTATTTTAGAAAATATATCATAGGAGTTTGTTAACATTCTCCAACCTTATTGTAATCTGTTTATGAGACATATAGCTATAACACTAGTCCTATTGTTATATATTTTATAATGAACTGAGAAATATGTGTTAAAATGTTACTATTTTCTGTTAGTTTTTCACTGTTCTTGCAATCTTATATTTTGATCTGACATTCATTTATGTGTTAAAGATTAACAATAGCAGCATACTGTTGATTATGCTCTTATCAAAAATACTCTGTCATATTTAATGTGTTCATGATTTGAATCACAGTTGAATCAAGATTTAATTGTGCTACCACTTGTAGAGATGAGGACTGAGCATCTTAAGTAGAGAACAATAAAGCCCAAGGACAGCTGTAGGGGGTTACTTGGGGATTCCTGAAACCTGGATTCAAGGACGCAGATAGCCCTTTATTCTAAGATTTCCTTGATTGTCTCTCCCTTTGCTTGGTATGTTACTGGTTGTCTCCTCCCCTGCTTGGAATGTTTTCAATTAGCATTTGTATTAACCTAACCTTAGATAAGTGGTAAAAGAGGTAGTGATCTCTAGTTTATATTCCCCAAAGCAGTTATGCAAATTCCTTAGCCTGTCCTTGAATGCTCAATAAAAGTAATATCCTTCTGTGGGTCTAGGCTCACTTCCAGAGAGACAAATCTCAGTGAGTCCTCTGAACCAAATTCATCAGGTCTCTCATCGTTTCTTTTGGCACTGACACCAGAACAACACAACAACCACTTAACTGGCTTGTATTTTTACCTCTATGTTCAATGTTTCAATTTGTTTATATTTTTGATATAAGATCTACAGTTGTTTTCTTTCTTTGATGTATTTAGTCCAGTGTTTACAGTGTCTCACTATGTAGATCAGATTCATAGTGATTCTCCTGTTTTCAGCCTCCCATGCACTGGGATTATAGATGCACACCACCACACCCAACCTTAATCTCTGTCTCAGAGAAATGCTGGGGCCAGGCCGGCTGGACATACCAGGAATCGAACCCTGGACACTGTGCTTTGCCCAAGCACAGTGCCTAAGAACAATCTGGCTGGCCCCTGTTTTTGTTTAATAGTGAACATTCTTACAGATTCATGGATATGAACTACACATACTTGTGTGATTTTTATGTTGATTGACTATTGCTTTGTATTTTCATTCTTGCATTCTATTTTGTGATCTGTATTCTTCCTTAAACATTTAAATACTTTGCGTACTTGAAAAGCATACACATGTGTATAATATCTTATTATTTTAAAAATATAAGTGATACAATAATATATTTAATTAATATGTTATCAAATTTTAAAAACAAACACTAGATATTAAATTTCTTCTGTATTACCTGTAGGAAAGTTTTTCTCATTACCACTTTTTCTCTGCCCCACTTTTAAGATACTGCTTGAGTTTTTTTCTAAACCCCTAGAGTCTTACTGTTATTTTTGCACAGTATACCTTTCCTTAGTACACACCATTTCCATTTCTTTAAACATACCTTAATTTATATTATCAAATTTATATTATCAAAACACAATCACATAAGGTTTCATAGTGACTATTTCTAGCCCCTTGGAATTGTCAAACTTTATTGCCAAGGTCTATATTTTGATTCAGTGTTTATTAATTTAGTATTTCTTTAAAAATTCCCCCTTAAGAAGTTGTTGCTCACCCTAGGAGTTCATGAGTCATTTCAAATGTGAATACCGTTTTGGAAATGGGAAGGGAAACAAGAAATGGAGGGAGAGAAAAGAGCAGAGGGTGGAAGGGGAAGTGGAAAGAGGAGGTGTGTGACATGCATCTACCAACTTCTCAGCATAAATGTAATCATTATTTACTGTGGACATGTACTGGTAAAAATCAAAACAAATCCACCCATGTTATCTTTGACTCTTAAGTACTGACCAGAGGCACACCCTTATGCCGCAGTGTTTTTCATGTGATAACTTGAATTACAGATCCAGTTACACCCCTAAAGTTCTCCCCAAAGCATATAAACCAACGTAAATGAAACGAGATTCAATTGGTCTCTGAATGTGATGTTCTACTTTGAATTTTTCCTTGCTTTGAAATTTTACCATGTAAAAAATCAATTTACAAACAGCTTGGTGGTACATGCTTGTAAATCCGAGAAATTCGGAACCTGAATCAGCAGGATTGCCATGAGTTCAAGCTTGAACTACACAGCAAGACACTGTCTTATTAAACAAACAACAAACAGACAAACAAACAAACCACAAGCTATTCTGTACTGACCACATGATCATTTTATACATTACTGAGTGCTTGTTTGGAAGTTCTAGCAGGAGAGCACTGCTATTCACACAGACTTGACCGAGGAATGGTCCTTCTCTATTGGGGTTGATCATCTTCTTTGGCCACACCACAGCGTTAAGTAGGATGTACATGGAATCCTGAGGGAAGAAGGGACACCCACCTAGCCAGCAGATCAGCCGAATCAACCCTGGCAATCTACAGGGTAACAGATGTCGCAGCCAAATCACCCTCACATCATATCAGATACATTTTGTTATATGAAAATTAGATAAAACTTCTATTTAGAAATCATTTGCAAGCAATTTTATATTTTATTTTACACTGAAAATCAGTCAGATTTACTTCAGCTCCAAAGAGCATGTTTATATAAAATTAAATGAATGCTGGCAGCAAAGCATGCTTTTTTATCTGAATGGGTAAATGGTTTCAAGAATGTCAAACTTGGTATTAATATGTTCGAAAGGCTTCAAATTAGTATAAAAACTTTATTTATCAGTTTTTCTTACTCAAAACTTGGAAATTATAGATACTGTTATTATGTTGATTTTGAAGTAACTGCTAACATCAGGCATTCTAAGAACCTTTTTTTTTTTTTTTAAATCTCTTGATAAAAATCTAAATTTTTTCCACTCAGAATACCATAGGACTTTTTTCTTATCTTGAAGCCTAATTATTAATTAGAAAACTTTCAGTGAAAGCAAAGGTAACTAAACGGAACTGGTATGAGCCAAAAAAGATTTGCAAGTTCACACACACACACACACACACACACACACAGCCAGGGAGGAATGACAGTACTTTAAAGATGACTGGGACCAAGTATTCCAGTGCTGTCAGGATTTCATTAATTGCTTTCATTATATGACTATTCTGTGTGCAGATTGTATTACTAAAACTGAAATAGTACTGCTTCCGGAAAATTATTAGAAGACTTACACTTACCTATAAGTAATGTTTTGTAAAACACAAACCTAAAACCTGATTAAAAAGTATTAGCTAAAAAACAAACAAACAAAAATCCATAGTACAAAGGATGAGGAAAAGTGTACCAAATGTTATCATTGAGAAAAGCAGCTATAATGGAATACCCATACCAGTCAGTCATAGGTAGAAATTCTCTTCTCACACAAGTGGCCACGATCACCCAGTGTGCTTTGATTCTGCATTGTTTTTTTCTTTTATTACATTTGTTCAAGAGTAATGGTTTCCTGTTTAATCACTCTTCACATCTCTGTCATCTAGTCTTTCTTGGCCCAAAAATTTCTGTGGCTATTCCAGAAAAACAGTGAAGAAGATGCGTTATTTTCTTTTTGAAAACACAGGAAGGAATTGGCTATGTTTTATGCCTGCAAAAACCAAGAGGCCTTTAACATATTTGTTGTTTTTGATTCAAACTAGGTTGTGACAATACAATTTTCTCAAAAAATGTAAAGTTTCTATGACTTTTGTTGCAGTTGATATTATTCCAAAAGCCACAATAAAATTTATTTCTTAAACATAGCTCTGATTTTAAATGTTGAGTTCCTCTGAACAGATACTTAGAAAATCACAAACTTAATATTTGTACAATCTTCCCAATTATTCTTTCTGAGAAGACCTATAAGAGGTTCGTCATTTCTGAATCAGTAAAATTGATAGCATTTTCATAACTTTATTTTGTTATATTCTGCAGTCCTAGCTTGTTGATGTACCAGCCATTCTTTACCTTAAAGCTAAATATTAATGTCAATGTATTTCATATGATAAAAACAGCTTAACTTGACAATTTTGCAAATCCTAGCATTTCTTTATATATATCTTTATTCTATTTTTACTCTGGGCAGTGTCTATCTTGTGGAACGGTATCAAATGCACTTATAAGAGTCATCTCAAGGATTCAGCAATCAAATTCAGTCTTCTAAATTATGAAATGTTGAATAATATATTTTTGTGTTTCACCCTTATTATAAGTAACATTTTTACCAAACACTTAACCATACAATAAGTGAATATTTCACCCACTCCTCTGATTTATTCATTTTTCTAACCTTATATAATAGGTTCTTTGTTACTACTGGTTCAATTCTAAAACCTCTGCCACCAGATTCAGGTTTTTCTTATGGCTATGTTCCTTGGAAGGACATATCAGGATTCCTGCATAATATAATTTAGGGAGCTAAAAATTTATCAAGCTAGAAATTGATCACACATGTGCGAGTGAGACAAGGCCAGTCCAAGAACAAAGGTTTCCCAAGACAGTGCAAGTTGCTTCAGTCCAGAGATACACCAAACCCAAGGCATTCCCAGTCATTAGTTGCTTTGCAAGCCTGTGTCACATGCCACTAGCTTTGTCAAATGTATAAGGAAACACTGCTATGGTGGTTGAAAAGTTTCTACTCCTCCCATCTGGAGAGAGATGGCTCCATTTGATTTAAAATTTTTGTCTTTCATATTTATTTTCAAATCCTCTTACCACCCTTCCCTTTGGGACTCTGAGAGCCACACTGGTATGCAGCACATAGCACCATGAACCCAGGATAATAAGCTATAGTGAGTGAGGAATCATTTCACATTTCAGGCAAAAGAGTGGAGAAATGCATTGGTAGTACCAGTATTCATTACAGAAGTGCATTGAACTTAGCATTTATCTGGTGTGAAATTTGGGGTATAGAGCTACACTAGAGCCAGAGAAATATACAAGCTTAAGAGAAGTCACAGAGAAATATAGGCATAGACGAAGTCAAAAAGAGGTGTATTGTTTCACCAGTTGTTACACATGGGGCAAACAGTCTCAAAAATCATCTATCTATCTATCTATCTATCTATCTATCTATCTATCTATCTATCTAATCTATCTATATTATACTTGATTCCCAGATCTATATCACTACTTTTTTAAATGATCACAAATAATTTGGCTGCAAGTATTATATCAGAATGAAGTCCAAGCAAGAAAAGGAGGATGGGACAGCCCAACCAATAGAACTTGAAACCTGTAGCTTTACTCAATGAGATGAGGAATGAAATGTATGGGTGGGGTGGGTGGGTGGGGGGTGATTACAGTTAAAGCATGTTTAAATCTGGGAAATTGTTTATTGTGGAAAATATATTTTTTTTTTTTATGTATGGGCAGATCAGGCCACCCATATTGCTGCCTAAGCTCTACACAGTGCTGTGGGGGTGAGGGAGACAGACACAGTCTGAGTCCTGAGACTGTTCCAATTTCTGGTCCTGGGAAGACTTGGCCAGGAGCCTAAGTACCCAGGGCCAGCAAAGCAGGATGGAACCCAGGCTTGCAGGAGCTCCTGGGCCTCTCCACCACCGACACACAAAATTCTGAGAAGTCGGTGCAGTATCCCCAGAGTTGGCAGTGGCAGGTAGGGGTTGCTGTATTGGCTCAGCCCCTGGGCGGCTACCTTCTCTATGATCTCCAGCTGCAGACGGGCCTCAGGAGCAGGGTGGCAGTGGTTTCTCAGCCCTTCTTGGCTGAGACCAGATGCCCACCCTCTACAGGGCCCAAAGGTCAGCACAGCGTCCCTGCTAGCCATGCTTGTGGCCTCCAGCACTGAGTACTCCAGTACAACACAGGAGCAACAAGAGATCAGATCAGAGAAGGGAAGAGCCTAAAAAACAAGGTAGCTTCCATGGCTGCAAAGATGGTGATCCCCCATCTCCTGGGTAAGTGAAACGCAGCGCTGACATTGAGATAGATATTGCCCCCTTCCTATTGACTGACACCTAAGCATCAGTGTTAAGGAGTAGGTCTTGGAGGAAACAGTCTTTCCCTCTAGTTGATATCCAGCAGATCAGCTTTCCCAGCCTCCAGGTGATGGGGCAGCTGCAGCTGCAGCTGGGACAGGAGGTGAGTGCACGACTGTAATCCCAATGCTGAAAACAGGATTACAATGAGTCTGAGCTGTGTAGTGAGACCACACACCAAATACATAAAAAAGAGATAAAACATCAACAATTAAAAGACAAGTCAAGGGGCTAGGGAGATAGCTCAGTAGAATAAGGACTTGCCTGGCAAGCACAAGGGCCTGAGTTCAATCCCCAGTTCTGCAAATAAATAAACAAACAAATAAATAAATAAATATAAAAAATAAAATAAAATAAAAGACAATTTAATTAGGTAAAACAAAAAAGGCTAGGAAGTGTCCTTTGGAGAGATGCACATACTGGACAATAAAAACACCCATGCCACTGCTAATTTAGGGTCAAGTCTATGCTTGAGGGTTTCTGAAAATCCTTTCTGGGTGCCAGAGTGTGCTGCCAGATATAACATGAACCCAGATCTGGAGAAGGATTTGATTCCACCCTGCAACAAACAGATGGGCAGTCCTATGACAGTGATGCTTTGGAAACTGTTCTACAAGGGATATGCAAGGATGAGGCAAGACCTGACCTAGGGCTAACTGAAAGAATTAACTCAGAATGCCTCAGAGATGGTAAGCAAAAATGGGAATCAGTGGTTTGAGTACATCACTGAGTATATAGAGATAATGGAGATAAAAGATACCACTATTGCTAAGACAAAACTAAGTACAAAAAAATTAAATATAGGTAAAGATTGCATTCCTTTCAAATTTAAGCAACACAATCTGATTTATTATTATAAATTTCTAAAATTGTATGAGTTATTACAATTCAATTTTGTAAAAATATATTGGAGTACAATATTATTTTGTAAGATATCTGTCATATTTGTAAAGCTGTGTATTTGTCTGCCTGTCATACCCATGAATATCTGTTCTATTTTTATTTGAGCTCACCAATTATTTTTCTAATTTCCCTTTTTAGTGTTCTCATTTATGGATTACTTGTTTATAATACCTAAAACATGTTTCCATCTTGGTTACTAACTGGCCAAAGTAGTATCAAAATTGTTTTTATCACAAATCATCAAAAATTGTTAATAAAGTTAAATAAAACATCTCTTAGGTTAGGGAAAGTTTATTGGACGTGACTTCAAAAAGTTAATGACGGTTGGCCAAATAGCTCAGCAGACTAAAGTGCCTGCAAGCAGGTGCAGGGGCCAGGGGTTTGGTCCCTGGGCTTGCTATGCCAGCCCCACCCCCAGGGAATGCTGGGATGACAATTGAGACTGGGCATGGTGGTGTACGCTTGTAATCAAAGCTCTTGGGAGCTGTGGGAGCTCTTGGGAGGCTGTAGATAGGCAGATCACTACATGTTCAATCTAGTAATGATACTGAACATCCTATAGACCCCTCAAAGATACTATATATATATATATATATATATATATATATATATATATATATATACTGATGAAGGTTGGCTGCCTTTGTGCATTAAAAAGGTTCCCCAATGGTCTCCATAGTCTTATGGGAGACACTTAAAAATTTAGACATGGCCAAAATGTTAAAAGTCCTTGAAGGTTAGGCAAGATAGCTCAGTGAACTAAGCACCTGCTCAGGGAAGAGCAGGAGCTAAGGTTCTATCCTGGGCACCACATACCAGGCAGGCACCACCCCCTTGGACACACTGATCAGCCGATGAGTCTGGCCATGGTGGCACACATCTGTAATCCCATCTCTGGGGAGGCTGAGCACAGGAGGATCACAAGTCTAGGCTGCATAACACAGCATGCAGTACCAGGGATTGAAAATGGATCCTCATATTTGCCGGTCAGGCATCTAGACCTTTGCACCTCTCATCTGACCAGTACTAGACTTTCTTTTGGATTTAGACTTCCGCTTTTAACAGAAAAACCTATGCAGTGTATGCCCCATTAAAAGGCAACAATCTAGGTAAAAGTTTCTTATGTGCTGGGTACACGTGACTGTTTTTAAAAGATTATGCTAGGTGAAAAATGAAAATTGAAGTTATGTTACAAAATATTATCATGATTGTCATGCTGCAGTTTTATGTGTTCTGTTTCTTTGTTTTTCAGAACCAGGAATTGAACTCAGGGCCTGTGCTTGCCAGGCAAGCACTTATTCTACTGAGCTATCTCCCCAGCCCTTATGTATGGTTTTGATTTCTAATTATCTGTGTAAAATATGTAACTTTAAACTATTAGAACACTTACAGTTGCTACAAAATAAGTTTCTTTATGTATTCTATGACGTTTGATACTTCAGATAAGATAGTAATATTCAGTTTGCTGACTCTGTGCCAATGTAATGTCATTCATCTTCCCTTATGGATGTTCAACAACTGAAATTTTGAGAACAAATCTTAGAGAGTTGATGGGCTAAGAGGAGAGTCATGTTTTGGCTTCATCTCTCTGAGGTCATTGAGCACTCAGGACATAAAAGAACTTCTGCCCCAACATGGTATAATTCCTGTAACTCAGGTGAGCCCCAGCTATTCTGATCAAAGAAATGATCTGATGATGGAAATTGTACCAAAAGAATTACCAGGGGAGATAAAACAAACAAACAATCAAACAAACAAAAACGTTTGAGCTTTCCCATGAAGCAAATTGCTCAAGCAGTACCTGTGACTCATCCAGACAGCCGACAGTAACAGAAATTCTGAGATGTTATACACAGTTCCAAAATAAATCCTGAGAGTCTTAATTGACTTTGATTGATAACAAGGGCTAATTACTACGTGTATCACTTTAACTTAGTCCAGCAGAAAGGCATGACGATGTAGGAAGAAAACTGTCAGCAGAGGTCCTCCATGCACAGCTCCTTCCATTTCAATTGAAAACCCTTCACTTGTCACTACAAAAGAGAAAAGGAGAGATGTAGGGACAGGTTGAAACTAGACATTGGCCACATGCATGGGAGTGAGACAAGGCCAATTCAAGAACAAAGAACTCTCAAGGAAATAAGAGCTGCTTTAATCCAGCGAGACACCATGCTGGAGACAAGGTCAGTCATTAGTTACGAGGTAAGTCTGTGTCATGTGACACCAAGTTTGCCAAGTGTCTAAATAAATGTTCTTATGGTGGTTAAGCAGTTTCCTTTCCTCCCATCTGGAGAGAGTCCTCCACTTGACTTTATCTTTTGTTTCTTATTTTATTTTTTCTGTCTTCTTGCCATCCTCCTCCACCAGAGAAGTACAAGAACCATACCTGTAGGTGGGACACAGCCATCCCAAAACTTACTTGCTTATAATGTTAGTTATTTTGTCATCTATGTAGCATGAGTCATCTATAGCACAATTGATCAAGGTTGGCTCTAGCTCTAAACTTCAGTTTTATGGTCTCTATAATATTACTTCTATTTTTCATAGACTAAAACCTATTTGAATCATGATATTATTATGATTAAGGCCAATTCAAGTAGTCAACACTAAATATATAAACTATATATTAATTACCTGTCTACAATTGAGGTTTTTTTGTTTGTTTTTGGTACTGGGGATTGAACTCAGGACCTTGCATTTGCCAAGCAAGTACTAATTTTATTGACCTATCTCCCCGGCCCAATTACTTTCTACAATTAACACAAAATCTTTAATTTTTGGAACTCACAATGTCAGAGGCTTCACCACATTGTTAGTTGGCCCTCAGGCAGAACTGACATGCTTAGAAGGTGTGGCTGAGGAAATCTGCTCAGCCTAGAGTGGCCAGGTAGTTGGAAGGGAGGTACTAGGAAGAAGAATACACGTTTACTGACTCACTTCTTCCAACTGACCACTCTTAATAACACTATTAACTATGAACAGATCAATAAATTAATCCCATAAGAAGCAGAACACCCCCAGGACCTAATTGCCTTTCACAAGTCCTACCTCCAAACACATGAGACTACAAAAGGACATTTAGGATGTAAAGTATAAAAAGCATGTTTCATGCTTCTTCTTATCCTGCAAACGTGATGTTACTGCCAGTGCTAGCCGACTGGTCAAACTCAAAGAAAAGAAGTAATTAGATTTTGCTCACTATAAAGCCACAATAACTTATATGATTATTCATCCATATCAGAGGAACATGAATTATTTAGGACTTTAATTCAGTTTAAAGGGCAGATTTTGTTTCTTCTTTGCATTAAAGAAATTCAATAGAAAATGTATAAAATCATGACAGTTTCTCCTTGCTCCATATTAATGATCAGTGTGAACTAACTTTCAAAGTTATTGAAATAAAGACTAGAGAGAGGTGAATGCTTAAATATTTCATGTTCAAGTTATATAGATTTCCATATATTAATCTACTTGTATACTTTTTGTTTATATTCCCATGATCTTATTTTTCCTACTTCAACTGAGTCAACTAGAATTAATACACAAATTCAGTAGCGTAGCAGGATACAAAGTCAACACACAAAAGTCAATGGCATTCCTTTATACAGATAACAAACAAACTGAGAGAGAAATTAGAGAAACCATAGCCTGTACAATAGCACCAAAGAAAATGAAATATTTAGGAATTAACCTAACTAAAGAAGTTAAAGAGCTTTTCAATGAAAACTACAGTGCAGAAAAAAGAGATCCTAGAGGATTTCAGAAAACGGAAAGATATTCCCTGCTCCTGGATAGGAAGAAGCAACATTGTGTAAATAGCCATCCTCCCTAAATTGGTATACAGATTTAATGTAATTCCTACCAAAATACCATCAACATACCTCACAGACCTGGAGAAGTCATTCCTAAAATTTGTTTGGAACCAGAAAAGACCCAGAATTGCAAAGACAATCTTGGGCAACAAAGGTAAAGCAGGAGGCATTACAATTCCTGATCTAAAATTGTACTATAGAGCTACTGTGATAAAATCAACATGGTAATGGCAAAAAAAAAAAAAAAAAAAAAAAAGACTTGAGGATCAATGGAATAGATTACAAGATGCAGAAGTAAATACATACACACTAGCTCACTTTATTTTTGACAAAGGGGCCAAACATGTTTACTGGAAGAAAGATAGCCTCTTTAACAAATAGTGCTGGAAAAACTGGCTCTCCACATGTCCAAAACTAAAACTTGACCCAGGTCTACCACGATGTACTAATCTAAAATCAAAATGGATTAAAGATCTAAATATTAAAAGAGAAACCCTAAACCTCCTAGAGCAGAAATTCAGAGGAAATCTTAAAGACATCGGTGTAGGCAAAGACTTCATGGACAACAATTGAAATGCATGTTTAACACGTGAAATAATCAACAAATGGGATCTCCCCTGCCTGAAAAGTTTTTTCATGTCAAAAGAAATTACCACAAATTTAAAAAAAATGTTTAACTAATAAATATTCAGACAAAGGTCTTCTATCTAGAATTTATAATGAACTAAAAACCATTAGGGTCCCAAAATTCAAATATTTGATCTAGAAATGTGCATCTGAGATGAACACAAATTTCTCAGAGAAAGAAATTCAAGAAGCCTATAAATACATGAAGAAATGCTCTAAATCACTAGCCATTCGCGAAATGCAAATCAAAACAACACTTAGATACCATCTCCCCCCAGAAAGAATGGTTACTATAAAGAAATCAAGCAACAACAAATGTTGGAGAGGTTGTGGGGAAAAAAGAACGCTTCTCCATTGCTGATGGGAATGCAGACTGGTGCAACCATTATGGAAAGCAATGTGGAGACTCCTTAAAAAACTAGAGCTGGAAATCCCATTCAATCCAGCTATCCCCCTACTGAGAATTTTCCCAGAAGAACTGAAAACATCATATCATAGTAATATTTGTGCAGCTATGTTTATAGCAGCACAATTTGTGATAGCTAAATCCTAGAAACAACCAAAATGCCCATAATCTGAAGAATGATTGAAAAAGATATGACATTTTCATAAAAAGGAATATTATTCAGGTATAAGGAATGATAAACTAGAAGACTTCATATATAAATAGATGTATCTTGAACATATACTCACAAGTGAAATAGACCAGATCTACATATGCAAATATAGGACCTGAAAGAATAAATAAATAAATAAATAAATAAATAAATAAATTTTGGGCAGGACTAGGAATCAATCTCAGGACTGTGGGTTTTCTTCAGTCTCAACCCCTATAATCATTTTTTTAGAAGAGTGACTTATATACAAAATGCAATTGGAAGAGTTAAAAAATTAATGTTTATTGAAAGTATTAATGTTTAATTGTTTGATCAGTCTTACATACCTATGTTTGTTGATCTATACTGATTTGATGATCAAAATATGTAATGCAACCATTGTTAAATTTTTCTCGTTTTGAAATTCTGTACTATACTATATGTACTCTTGTCACTGATTTTTTTTTCTGTTTTTGTTTGTGATATTTTTACTCTTAAAAACATAATAACAAAATTAAAAACAAAAAGAATTCTACTAGTACAACTACTGGTAATTTAGTAATGTATTAGCCTATAAATTAAGGTCTTAAAATCATGGAAAAGGAAATTAAGATGTGTTATGTATATTACCAACTCTGCGCAAAGGATATAAACAGTATGCAAGCAAATACGTACTAATAAAAATTAAAGTTGCATTTTAAAAAAGGAAAATTTTGCAAAGAATTGTTAGATTTTTGGGATATAATAGAATGATAAAATAGTCAAATCAAGATTTCTATATCTACACCCAAAATTAGATGCAGATTAAAAGTAAGAGCAAGTAAACTACATGCATCATGGGTTAAAACACAGAGGATAAAAATTAAAACATAGAGATCCCATCTCCAGAAAGAATGGCTGTCATTAAGAAATAAACAAATAGCAAATGCTACCAGGGCTGTGAATGAAAAGGAACCCTTTCCACTTTTGGAGGCCATGTAGATTGTGCAACCACTGTAGAAATCAGTGTTTGGATTGAAAAACAAAACAAACAAACAAAAAAAAAAAAAAAACAACAACAACAACAAAAAACTAAGACAAGAGTTTGCATTCTACCCGGTTATTTGCATTCTTGAGATTTTCCAAAGAATTAAAACATCTACAACAATATACATAAGCTCATGTTTATAATGATACAGTTTTTAATAGCTAGTCTTGGGACAAATCCAAATGTCCAATAGACAATGAATGGATGAAAACCATATTTGCACAAGGAAGTACTTCTCAGCCAGAAAGAACAATAGAATTTATAGCTAAATGGATGCACCTTGACACCATACTCTTAAAGTAAAATGAATTGAACATACATGTAGACATAGCACTGTTTCTCTGTGAGAAACTGAAATTGTAAATAAGAACCAAACTTCACAACAGGTATTGTAAAATAGCAAGAATTCAGTTAAAAAGAAAGAAAAACAGGCAAGAGGAAGGAAAGGATTTTTTTTAAATGGTAAAAAAAGAAGATATTATTCAAATAAATGTTTGTGAAGAAGGAGAAGAAGGGTTGAAGGGAGGAGAGGCAAGTTGGAGAAAAATTTAAAAAATCTAAGATAAAATACACATATATTGAAGTATCCTACAATCAACATGATCACTATGTATATCTAAATGTTGTGAAGAAATTTAATATGACAAATTAAAAATAAAAACCTAGAGATAGTGCTGGCGGTGTATCTCAGCAGATTAAATGCTTATTTAGGTAAGTGTAGGGACCAGGGTTCGGTCTGTGGCACCACATGTTGTGCCAGCCCCACCCTTGAGTGCACTGAACTGGTTATGAGTCTGGGCATGGTGGCGCATGCCTGTAATCCCAGCACTAGTGAGGGAGACAGAAATCAAGAGGATCACTATGAGTCTGGGCTGCTTAGTGAGACACTACACACACAAACACACACACACACAAACTAGAGAACACTGTAAATACTATCATATTTCAGTAGGAAAATCTGTATTTAAATCATATATACATAGCCCAAGTTTGTTAAAATGGAGTAAAATAGAAGTTTCAGTAGTTAGCTTTTTATTACTATGACAAAACACACCAGCTACAATTTAAAAATAGAAAGATCTATATTGGCTTATGGTTTCAGAAGCCTCAGTCCATGGTTGCAGAACGTGTCAATCTTTTGCTTATGGTAAGACAGACTATGATAGTAGAAAATAGTCTATAAACAGCTCACTTTGTGGTGGCCACAAGGGGTGATGGCAAAGCCTGGGAACCAAGACTTTAACATGAGCATGGGGGAAACATTTGAGAACCAAACCTGAACAGTGGTACAGAGAGAGAGAGAGAGAGAGAGAGACAGACAGGGAGACAGAGAGAGAGTGAGAGGGAGAGAGAGAGAGACAGAGAGACAGAGAGAGACAGGGACACAGAGATAGACAGACAGAGACAGAGACAGACAGAGAGACAGAGAGAGATAGAGACAGAGAGAGATAGAGAGAGAAAGAGATAGAGACAGCCAGAGACAGAGATAGAGATGAAGAGAGACAGAAACAGGGACACAAATAGAGACACAGAGAGACAGAAGAAAAGAGAGAGGGAGATGAGAGAGAGAGGGGAAGGAATGAGGAAATACAGAGACAGGAGAGAGGAAAGAGGGAGAGGAGAGAGAGAAAGTAATACAGAGAGACAGAAGGAGAGACAACGGAGACAAAGACGGAAAGAGTGGGATAGAGAGACAGAATGATAGACAGAGACAGAGAGAGACACACACAGAGAGAGAGGTAGAGACAGAGACAAAGACAAAGACAGAAAGAAGAAAGGGACAGAGAGACTGAGAGAGAGAAGAGAGAGACTGAGACAGAGAAAGAAACAAGGAGACTGAGATAGATTGAGAGAGAGAGGGACACAGAAAAAGATGGAGAGATAGAGAGACAGAGAGACAGAGACCGAGAGGCTGAAAGAGATAGAGACCAAGAAAGACAAAAAGAAGGACACAGACAGAGACAGAGAGACAGAAGAAAAGAGAAAGGAGAGACAGAGAGGAAATAGGGAGAGGAGAGAGAGACAGTGAGGCAGAGAGACAGAGGTTGACACAGAGACAGAGAGAAATAGAGACAGAAAGAAATAGACCAAGAGAGACAGAAGAAGAAGAAGAAGAAGAAGAAGAAGAAGAAGAAGAAGAAGAAGAAGAA
>PVJA010014607.1:0-47020 GCA_004027025.1 Myocastor coypus | reverse complement strand
TCTACAGAGTACAGTGTGTGGGCATGACCCACCTCCCTATTGATGTTGCTTAGAAAAAAAAAAAAAGGAAAAGAATATACTTCTCTTTGGACTAAGAGGAAGCAGATATATACACAGTCAAATGTTCTGCAATTGCAGTGGGCCACCAGTGAAGCTTGTAATGTTGGAGGCTATTGAATCTAAGCCTCCTAAAGCTCGTCTCACCAATCTAGCTCTGCGTTTCATGCATTGTAATTAAGCATTTTTTTTTTTTTTTTCTTGCTGGGTGGTCAAGGGCAAGTCGAAGCAAGAGAGTGTCAGGTATTTGTCCCAGCAACAAGTAAAAAGTAACTAAGACAGGTCATTTTTAAAAATAATAGTTGTTCTCCTCCTGATTAAGGGTCTTCCGCAAACATTGCATTGGGACTTGATTTAGACATTCAAACTTGTGTACATGAACCAGGTTTTTTTTTTTTTTTTTCCATTTGAGAAGTGTAGAAGCTTAAACCTGATTTTTGATATCGAAGGAAATAAAAATAGAATCAGCACCATCACAATGGAACAGTTGCTGTTTGTGAAACGAGAGATTAAGATCACCAGGCCCTGCAGGCTGCCTGCTAACTTTGGAGAACGTGCTTTGGAGTGTGAAGGCGTGCTTGGGTTGCTGAACTGAAAATGCTGCTTTTCTCGCTTGTTTGCTTCCAACTGCAAAGGAAAAGCAATTCATTCAGGTGGCCTTTTTAAGAGCAGAAAGGATAAGAACTTGCCGTTTCCTGTGCCTCTGAATCCTGTCCTGTGGACTAAGCTGTTTGTCTTCCATCGGCACAAGAAGAGACAGTTTTGTATCATAAGACGCAGTCTCTCCTCATATGTGAAGTCTTAATTGCTTACAGTTTGCTGCAGCCCCCAAATGAGGAATAGAAAATCTAAATGTAAACACTATGCAACTTTTAAATTGTGCACCATTCCGAGTCCTGTGGTGAAATCTTGACCGTTCCTTCTTGGGAGAGGAATCGCCGTTTGCCCAGCGTACCCACACCACGTGTGCTATCCTCTTGCTGGTCTCTTAGTAGCCCTCTCTGTTCTCTGATCAACTACCACAGGGCTTCTCTTTAAGTAGCCTTTATGTGTTTTAAGGACGACCCCCAAAGCATAAGAGTCGAGTTGCTGTCAATTCAGATAGGTCAAAGAGAAGCTGTGAAGGGCTTCTACTAAGTAAAAAGATGCAAATTCTCAGTAAGAAAAAGCTTAGACTGTGGTTGCTAAGATTTATGGCAAGAAATACAAGCGCAGTACATATAGGAGTCAGCACTGTCCACGGTTCTAGGCACACCCTGGTGGTCTCGGGCATTCCCTGAAGTGGAGAGGAGACTGCTATACATGAGGTGGCAGCTGTGGCGAGGGATGGTCTTCGCCAGCAATTTGCAGACACAGGATGTATGGAATCCCTGGGGAGTACTAGAAAATCACCAGGGCCCTGCCCTCAATGGGATACTCAGAGTGAGTGTATCTGGGTGCTGCCTCAGCATCATGACTCTTAGACACTTTCCAGGTGATTCTGGGTCCTCACTGCATTTAGAAGCCACCCTTGGAAGCTACGCAGGGCTTTGAACATTCCCTAGGCGGGTGCTCTCACGGGCGGGGCCCTAGCACTACCGCATATCCCCACAGGACAAAAGCCAAAACATCTTGAAGTTTTCATAATAAATCTCTTTGCAAACCATATGCCAGGTGATACAGAACTTATGATGCTTTAGGGAGCCCCAGGGAGTACACCCCAGCCCCTCAAGCACCTGATTGTTTATCTCTGGCTCCTGCTCCTTCTCTTTCCACTTTCTGTCTCCAGAGAAACAGCATCTTTTCTTTTGTCTTACTAATGGGGAGACAGAATGAGACCTCAACCCATGAGGCCTCAAGAGCTGTCCCATTGGCTCCTCAAGAAGTCTTTAAAGAAAAGCAGGGCTTTGCTTTGGCAGGATTTTCACAATAGCCCTAAGTGAACTTCTTCCTGTTTCAGTTTTGCACATCAGCTCTCTATTAAACACGATCCTAGGCTCAGGTAGATTTGGGAGAGACTGGTCTGATGATGAAGAAGATTAAGCTAAATGAGAGTGGGTGGGAGTTGCAGGAGCCTAAGATGGGACACATCTATAAAAAAGATGCAAGCCGGGTGTGGTGGCTCACGCCTGTAATCCCAGCACTTGGGAGGCTGAGGCAGGAGGATCGATGTGAGTTCGAGACCAGCCTGGGCTATAAAAGTGAGCTCAAGGCCAGCCTGAACTGCAAAGGGAGACCCTGTCTCAAAAAAAAAGACAAAAACAAACAAACAAACAAAAAAAAAAACAAAACTAAAAACCCTCCCGATGTGGAGAAGAGTACAGAAGACTTGCATAGTCTTGGAAGATAGGAGGGGAAGCATGGGGTTGGCAGAACCGAAACCATTAAGACCAGGGGCATCTTGGGAGTTCTGGCTTACCCAAAGGTCTCCCAAGGAGCTCTGCTCTTGGGTACAGAGCAGTGATGTGTGGTTGCCATTTTTTGGACAGGCACAGACCTGAAAGGTCCTCAGATAGTCTCCAGAAGGCTCCTAGGAAGGCAGGGGTATTTGGCCAGTGTTTGTCTAGTGCTGTTATATCTGTCATCACCATTCATGTGGAAGTTTTCGTATGGACATGCTTTTATTGCTCTGGGATAATTGCCCAGGAATGGGATTTCTGGGTCACATGGTGAGTGTATATTTAATTACATAATAAACTGCCCAGCTGTTTTCCTGCTGTTCCAGGGACCCAGGAAAGAGGTTCTCTTCACACACTTTTGCTGGAGAGGCTAGTTTCCTATGGAGAAATCAGGGGGACCTGGCAGTTCATGTTCTTAATCAATTCTACAGTGACTTGGCCCTCAGGGTTTGGCAAGACACCTGTGTAATAATCAGTACCATGACAGACAAAACAGCCACAGCTAGTTCTTAATGGTGTACAGGGGAGAGGGAGGCCTGGTCACCTTCTTGCTTTTGGAGAGCTGCATTCAAGACCCTGGAGGTAACGTGGCCTGCACTCTGAGCGCTAAGGAACAAGCATTAATTCTTGAGAATTGTTTCCCAGGTGCTTTCCAGCATGAGATCACCTTAATGTATTTTTTTGGCTGCGGTTGCTCTGCTGTCTCTACTGCAGTAATGAATTGTTCGTGCCCACCTTCAGTCCCCTAGGAGGAAGAAATCAATTTACACTTTTCCTGGGAAGCCATGCTGCTGACACAATGACTCACCACAGGTCCCCTCTCCTGTGCTGCTTCTGCCAGTGGCTCCCTAGGGTTTCAGAGCCTACCAGAGGCAGGGTCAGAGAAGAGTGCAGGCGTGTTCTTCCACAGGAAGTAGGAAGCGCAGTAGCTCCTGGGCAAGGAATTCCAGGATGACAAAGTAGATGCCTAGTGGGACACCTTGGACTGAAATCAAGGAGACTGAAACCTTCAGCTCCAAAGCCTGCACATCACTTCTTGTTTCTCTTCCACTAGCGAGAAAGCTAGCATGAGTCTGCTGCTGCCTCACCCCTCAGAGAGCGCGCTCTCTGCCAGTGAGGAGGGAGGGTTTCCATGGGAAGCACCCCACTTCCACTCTGCACATTACCACCGGTGTAATGCACAATATTGGGGAATAGGATTCTGTGGGTATGAAGACTGATGGATTATCTCCTTGAACAGAAATTTTGGGACACCACTGAGTTATAGGATGCTGCAGCATAGGTTCTCTTATGTCCTGAGTCCTCACTGAACTTGAAGGGCTGGGCCCTAAATATTGGCTATCCTTATAGCCCTTCTTTTTGTCTAATTTTTTGGTCTGCAAACTTAGATTCTCCAGAAGAGAAGCTTAGTGATGTTATTAGTCTATAACATAGGTACTTGCGCTTAACGTCACTGTCTTTCTGAGTATCAAGTGCCTTAGACTCAACATGGAACCAGCATTTTCCATCGATCATTGATATTGTAATAAATCCCTATACAATATCGTTAAAAAACTATTACAAGTTTTTACTCAGAAATTTGCAAATCTAAGCATATAGAAAATTGTAGCAAGGAGATCATGGGGCCACAGAGCAAAGGGATCAACAATGTACAGTGTGCCTAAGGAGAGTCACCTAAAGAGAAAACATTCTCTCGGGCTTTCACAGAGAGCAAACTGGTCAAGCAATGGCCATGACTCATCCAGACTGCTGACACTGACAGAAGTTCTACAAAATGCTATCCATGGTTTCAAAGTAAATCCTGAGGTGATTTGACTGACCTTGTCAGGTACAAAAGTTACATGTTTTTCTGTATAGGTCTTGCTTTAACTTGCACTTAACCACCCAGCAGAAATGTTTAACCATGAGGCATAAAAAGTAAAGCCAGATTAGTATGCTGAGCTATAAAAGGTTCAAGTCAACAGCTTCCAACATTGCCAGCTCTGCCAATAACCCACTACTGTTATGGAATAATGGACTATGCATACAACTACTTTCTCTAGTTCAATGAGAAGAAATATTTGTACCAATAGTGTTTAGAAAAGTTATCATGTCTGCCTCTTGTACTCTGAACAACTACTATGAAGACAACAATATGCATTATATTAATTATTGTGGCTGTCCTACTAATGTGTTTTGAAACTGCCTCATTGTTATTTCTTATTAAAACTAAGCAAGCAAAACAAGAATACCTGGTTACAAGCCCTCACAAGATAATGCTGAAGGAGAAAAGAAGCAAATGACTTAACAGTGGCTTTTTTTTTTTTTTTTTGCCTGCCAGATAAATTCCTGACCAAGGTAAGGCCATGTTTCCCTGTGCACTGAGTACACAGTAGAGAACTAAAAACTGGTTTTGCTAAAAATATAACAAATTGTATTGAAAGACAGAAAGTTGCCATGAAAAATAAGATGGGAAACAAGGCTCGAGGTGAATGCATCGGAAGAGTGCGCCCGCTGAGTCAGCACAGCCCCCAGTCTGTACCAGCCACCACGAGCCTGCCTCAGCCACTACCAGCCCGCTCCAGCCCCACCAGCCCGTGCCAGCCACCACCAACCTGTGCCAGCCACCATCAGCCTGCACCAGCCACTGCCAGCCTGTGCCAGACACCACCAACCCACCCCAGTCCCATCAGCCTGCCTCAGCCACCGCCAGCCTGCCTCAGCCACCACCAGCCCACTCCAGCCCCACCAGCCCACGCCAGCCACCACCAGCCTGTGCCAGCCACCATCAGCCTGCACCAGCCACCACCAGCCTGTGCCAGCCACCACCAACCCACAGGGGGATCGACACACACTAGAGCTCCTTTGCCTCCCCAAAAAAGCCACAAGGAGCCTGACTCGGCTGTGCCCTTATTATCATCGCTGTCACTGTTTGGATATTGTTCAGCCTTTTCTTGCCATCTGTTTGTGTTTACAGAACATAACATTTAAAAAACTGTTAATGAGGGCTGGGGAGATAGCTCAGGGGCATAAGAACCTGCCTAGTGGGTGCAAGGTCCTGAGTTCAATCTCCAGTACTGGGGGAAAAAATATTAGTGTATGTGGCAATATTATTAGGCAAATCTGAGGATGGTAGAGAAATTATTCTGAATGACTTGCCTGGGTTTGAGCTTCAAAGAAGTAGAAAAAGAAAAGTCATAGGGGGTGGGTTCTGAGATATGTGCCATAAATGACATATTCACCACAATTCATAATGACAACAGTTCAGAAACAACCTAAGTGTTCATTAAGAGAAGAATGGATACAGCTGTGGTCTATACTTAGGATGCTATTCTCAGCTATAAAAACAAATGAACTCAAGGGATGCATGCATGCTAGCTATTTCCTGGATTAACACACTAAACTAGTGCCCAAATTAATTGCTAATTAAACCCTTATTCATCTCAGAAATTTATTGGTTAGGTTTTCTGTGTGGACAGTCACTTTGAATGCACATAATTACATTTTTTGTTTTTCCTCTTTCAAATCTCTAAATTTTTTTTTTTTCACGTCATGATTCTGGTGGGTGCCTTCAGTATGATGTTGAATAAAAGTGGTGGGGATGAGTGGCACTCTTGAGTTTACACAGAAACTTCCCGTATTTTACCATTAAATATAACATTCACAAGCCAAGCATGGTGGCTCTCCTCATGTGATCCCAGCACTATGGAAGCTGAGGCAGGGGATGACTGTGACTTTGAGGCTAACCTGAGCAAGAGAGAGAGAGAGCGAGAGAGAGAGAGAGAGAGAGAGACAGAGACAGAGAGACAGAGACAGAGAGACAGAGAGACAAAGAGAGACAGAGACAGAGAGACAGAGAGACAAAGAGAGACAGAGAGACACAGAGAGAGACAGAGAGACACAGAGAGAAACAGAGAGAGACAGAGACAGAGAGAGAAGAGAGACAGAGATAGAGAAAGAGACAGAGAGACAGACAGGCAGAGAGACACAGAGAGAGAGAAAGACAGAGAGAGAGACAGAGAGACAGAGAGAAACAGAGAGAGAGGAGACAGAGAGAGATTACTATAGATCTGCATTTTAGGTGTATTTTTTTCAGAAAGCAGCTAGCTGATGTAAAAATGTGATCTGGTACTCTTTTAAATATCAGATTATTTTAGCTAGTTTTTATTTATTATGACATCTAATACCTTTATAATTAATTCTCATCTTATTTTCTTTTCTTCTTTCCAGCATTCTTTTGAATTGATTGGAATGCTTTATTTTTTTTTAATTTTACTAGTTTGGAAGTTATATATTTCTAGTCTTACAATAGTTACCCTTGAAATTTCGGCATACAAATTTTGTTTCTTTTAAGGTTTGCATTTGATTTTAAAGCCACTTTCTCTTGGGATGTATGATGCATGTGTTGTTTAATTTCTGTTACAAAAAGCACACAGCACTGAATCTGCCATGTAACCGCTGCTGAGTGTGGAGCTCGGTACCGTGAGGTCCGTCCGCATTGCTTTGCCACAGATCTGTAGAACTTTTCTCCTTGAGTAACTTAACATCTTTCCTCTTTCCTGAAAGATCCACACAGGTTCCTGTAGCTTTGTGCCTTCATGTGTCAGGCAGCTTGCAGTGCGGCCCCTTTAGATCCCGCCTTTTTGTATTTCCCACCAGCACGAACCCATTCCCTCAGGGCTTAGTGACTTGCTTCCATGCAGGAGAACATGGCAACGCTGAGGCTGGGGAGACGCATCTGACAAAGGGCACAGAAGGACACTAGCATCTGTCTTTCTTAGAGCCCTCACTCTGGGGAAGGCACACCATCCTTGGAGTAGCTTAGCACTGTGGAGAGACCACCAGTCTGGCAAAGGTGTGAGATCTCTGGCCATCAACATGGGAGATCTGAATTCTTCAGCTGGCTGTATGAGAGCTTGGGAAGGGATCCTCTGTGGCCAGCCCAGAGGCTGGTGCTCACCTGTTTAGAACCAGCTCGCACCAGCCCAGTGTGGAGAATGCTGCAGTCCACCGGGGTGGCCTGTGGAAGAGATCCTCCTCTAGCTAAACCCAAGCCACATTCCTGCCCCCGAGGGAAAATGCTGAGATCTGGAGGAGCTGGCTTGTCCTTCCCCTGAGGACAAGGCTAGAAGGCACCATGTGCAAAGCAGACAGCAGCCCTCACCAGATACAGGCATGGAGTCTGCTGGGACCTCGAATTTGGACAATTCAGCATTAGAACTACGGACAGTAAGATCTCCTTGTTGAGTAAGTACTCATTCTGAGGTCTTTTGCCACAGCTGCCTGAGTGGACTAAGGCACAAGGCACTCATTCTCACCAAAGACTCCTTTCTGCAAACATTTATGACTCTCCGCTTGAGGGCTTTCCGTGGATGGAGGAGGGAGTTTGTCCCATTAACACGGTTGTCCTGGAAATGCAAAGTCGGTGTCTGCAGGAAGACCGCTTGCTGCAGCCCATGACTGTGGGGAAACCAGTCCCCCGCTTCACCTCCTCTAACATGGGGCGCCTCTGAGGCCTGTCCTAAAGAGAGCAAGCCTTGAGTCCCTGGGAGGACCAAGCGTCAGGTGTCCACGGCGGTTTATGTGGCTTGGCCTCTTTCTCTTCACTGTCTTTCTGGTGCTTCCTAGGGTTTCTTCTCAAGCAAATTTTCACGCAGTTCTCTGTGCCAGCATCAGTCTCTAAAAGGGAGAAACCTAAGCTTAGACACCATTCTAACCAATTCCTAGGAACCAATTCCTGTAATTTGATGCCGTATGATAGTATACAGATATATGTGGCACCATATGCCATGTATACTGTGTTAAGTCAGAGGCGGTTTCATCTGGAGAGTAATGGATGCTTGCTTTCTTGCTTCTTTGTTCACTTTTAGAAATATACATGATAGAGATGTTTCCAGGTGTTGAAAGGCATTTGAACATATTTGGATCAAAACTGGCACCAAATATCATTAGCAATTCCAGGTACTCAGATGCTGTTAACCAGACATGACTGTCCTGAGACTACTGCAGATTGAATAACTGGATGCCTGAGGAGGATGTTTAAAATACTTGGAGGGAGGCCGGGTGTGGTGGCGCACCCCTGTAATCCCAGCACTCGGGAGGCTGAGGCAGGAGGATTGGTGCGAGTTCAAGACCAGCCTGGAATACAAAAGTGAGCTCAAGGTCAGCCTGAGCTGCACAACAAGACCCTGTCTCAAAAAGATGAAAAAAAAAAAAATACTTGGAGTCTTGTGAGATAGACCTCTGTGAGATTAAGGATGGTGACAGCAAATGGACCTGTGAATTTTTCCTGGAGAGGCTCTATGTGAAGGTGGGCATGTGGCGGGGAAGGAGCAGTGTGACAGGAACTGGTGTGTGTCACTGGCAAATGTTCCCCCGAGGCTGAGGCTGCCAACTCGTGGCTCCAGTGATGTTTGTAGCTGTCAAATACATTTTGTTGTACAATTTTTAAAATCACTTAGGCTAGTCGGCATACTTGTAAATCAGGAGGCAACATCTCTAGCTCAGAAAACCTAGTTTTCTTTCAGAAAATTAAGAGATCGGGGATCTCGGGTCTTGTGACTCTACCTGCCAGCCCGGTGCAGCTGCACAGCAGACTGCTTGGAGAGGTGAGGTGAGTGCCACTGTGCTTGATGGTTTGTTGTGAATTACGGCAGACCCTCTCCATTCGCTGCAAATGCTCCTTGGTTTTTGATTAGGCTGTGGCCTGACAAGCCCAGTCTAAATTGAGAATGCCAGAAGTTGAAAATGTGTTTGAAAGGGCCGGCCATACAGCTCAGCAGACTAAAGCACCTGCCTAGGCAGACGCAGAGACGAGGGTTTTATCCTAGGCAACTGAGACTGGGCGTGGTAGTGCGTGCCTAGATTCCCAGGAGGAGGCTGGGAGGCTGAAAACAGGAGGCTCACTCTGAGTCTGATCTGTGTAGTGAGATCTTGTACAGGCCCTGTACTAAATTAAAAAAACAAAAATGCATGTAATACTCCTAACCCATCAAACATCATAATTTAACAGTGTATGTACAGTGCTGTTGGTATCTCTTCATGAGCACTTAGTGCTAGCCCAGGGAAAGATCATAATTCCAAAGTCTATCCTTCCCTTCCCTTCCCCTCCACTCTGTTCCCTTCCCTTCCTTTCCTCTCTCTCTCCCTCCCTCCCTCCCTTTCTTCTTCCCTCTCCCCCTTCCTCTTCTTTCTTTCTTTTCTTTCTTTCTTTCTTTCTTTCTTTCTTTCTTTCTTTCTTTCTTTCTTTCTTTCTTTCTTTCTTTCTTTCTTTCTGTCTCCTTTCCTTTAAATTGGCCTACATCCCCAGCCCTTTATGAAGTTTTGACATAGAGTCTTCCTAAGTCTTTATATTGCCCTGGCTGGGCTAGAACTGGTGATCCTCCTGTCTCAGGCTCCCAGGAAGCTTAGTTCTTACATCATGTAGTTGGCAGCTTTTGTGTTTTTCAGCCTTCCTTTCTTTGCTCTGGTATGGCTGAAAGGTAGTGGAAGCAGTTTTCAGGACAGTTGCTGTGGCCTCTGTCTTTCACTCACTCCCTTGCATCTAGGATCCAAAACCCAGTCAGGTGACCCCGGTAGAGGGAGTGGGAAGATACTGTCATCTTTCTGACTCGAGTTGGCTGTCTGTTAGCAACCTTTTCTACATTTGGAATAAATCCCAGGATACTGGGCTGTTGGCAGCCAGCCTTTGCTTTCTAGGGACCCAAAACACTCATGTTATTTGAGTCTTTATGGATGCTCTTCTTGCAGAAGAGCTCACTCTTGGTGCTCTAAGAAAACAGAGTGCCTATTGTCTGTGGTTTTACTTTGTAAGGTATAAATTAGCACTAGGACCTGAAAGTATTAAATGAAAAATTCCAGAAAGAAACACTGCAGGGAGTTTTAAACTGCACGTGGTTCTGAGTTGCATCGTGTGAATCTCATGCTATCCCATTCTGCCCCAACTGAAATGTGAATCCAGACTTTCTCCAGTGTATCCATGCTGTATGCCCTACCTTCCCATTAGTCACCTAGCAGCAACATCAGTTATCAGCCCACACACTGCAGCGTCTGAGTGCTGTTTGTTAAGAAGGCTTTATTCTATTTCATAACTGCTCCAAAATGCAAGTGTAGTGATGCGGGCACTTAATTGTAGCATACTGCTTACCTGTGCTAGTCTGTTATTAGTCAATGTTAAACTCTGATTGTGTCCATATTTTGTCACCAAATGTAAGTGTGGGGAAACCATAGTACAGAGGGTTCAGTACTATTTATGGTTTTAGGCATCTACTGAAGTTTGTATCCCTACTGGATAAATTTATATTCCTTATAAAGATGAATACCATGTCATTTCTGTGCCAAGTCTGAAATAGCAGCAGGTTTATGGAATTGCTGATCTTTTTTTATCATAACTGCATCACATGGATCTTTTGTTTATGTAAAAGCTCTTGTGCTACAGTCTTGGGCACTAGGAGAAGTGGACAAGCCCTTGCCAGAGAAGGGCTACGTAGAGAGTGGCCCCACAGCACGTTGGAGGTGTGGTATGAGCAGGGACTGTCTGGTCTTGGTTATGTGATATTTCTGATCTCAAATTGGGTGAGTTCTCTCAATGGTCTTAATGCTTAAAGAAGAAGCAGGCTTTGCCTGGGCAAGTCTTACTGTGTTCTGTTACAGGCTGGCTTTGTGACATGTTTTTTAGAACATGTTGATTTTTTGGCTTGGAGGTTCCTCTTCTCACCAAGGGGGTGATTGGACTGAAACCCAGGAGCTCTCCCTGGGCTGAGCACCTCCCAGTTCTATGAGAGACCCTTAATCTGCTGGTGGGTAGTGCCTGGCCGGATGCTGACTTCTCCGTGCAGGACCCCAAGGTCATCACGTGACTGCTTCCGTTCACCCACATCCACACAGCACACTGTCAGTGCTGTGGTGCTGCCCCATGGCACATCAAACTGACACTCAAGAGCTCTCACGGGCACTTCGCCAGACTGGAACACCAAGCCCTCCCCTGCACAATCCTGAGACCTGGGACTCAAGTCTTCTATGTCAAGCCTAGCCTTGGAATTTCACACAGGAAGTCCTATGTGTCCCTTGATGTTCCTCCCTTACAGAGAAGGGGCAGGGCAGAGGAGGCACTACAGAGTCCTCTCCTCTGCTGATTGGGGTGAACAATATTAATGCCAGCCGTCAACTAGAACAGGGAAAAGACAACATCTGCTCTTTTGAGTGCTGGGGGACCTCTCCTCCAGTGACTTGGTCTGTTAGAATTACTTAGTGGGCATGTCATGTCTGAGTGACAACAGAGATAAGGAAACTGGGTTACATCCTAAGCACTAGATGTACACAAAGCCACATTCTCAGCTACTTAGAAATTCAGAATGTTTTTATCCATCTGGCTAGACCAGAGAGAATTTTGTGGTTTGCTCTATCTTTGCATGCAAGTAGGAGTAAGGACAAAGTGTGGCGAAAGAGCCAAATAGTCCTGGGAAAAGTCAAACAGAAGGACCAGTCAACTCAACTGGTCCTGTATAAAAACTCAGGTGGAAAGGCAGAGCCCAGTTAGATCAGTTTAGCAACTGCACGAAGCGGAAACGCAGACCGAACGAGGTAGTGTTTCAAGATGAGAAGCTGGCTAGGCACTGTACATTTGAGCCTTGACTACGCAGGCCAAATCCATCCCCTCCAAAGAGCCCTTCTGCTTCTATGTTGAGACGATCCCAGCAGATGGAATCTTAAAGCCTGCCTGCAGAGCCGGCCAAGGGAAAGTAACAGGAGGGCGAGCTATAAGGCATCGATTCAGCACGATTTAGAGACAGCATTGTCTGGGGGAAAAACACAAAAGTGGAGGAGGCTGTGGAAAGAAGGGCTCAGAAGAGCTCGAGGATGTAGTAAGCAGAACTTAGGTAAAGGAAATTCAGGGTGCTGATCACCCAGCCCGGAACCAACTACTTTGTAAGCCATCATCTGCATCCTGTGTCCTTGGCTGATCTGAAGTGATGGTCTGGGATGTACTAGACTCCTAGGAAAATGCTGAAATACATGTCACCTTAACCTCAGGACAGCACAAGCGTGGTAGCTAAGCCCATACGCCAAGATGGTGCAGAAAATAAATTTCAACCCATGGTATCAACGTTTCAATCAAATATTTAAGACAACTCTGACATCTGGGGCTAAGGAGTACATGGCTATGGAAATGATATGTTAAATAACAGTTCTGGTGCAACAGGTGAGTAAGTAGCATTTAATTATTTGAGGCACTAGACTGAGCGCTGAGACAGAGAAAACCCACTGAATAAAGGCCCATCTGTGGGAAGGGATTCTAAGCGTTAGCAGGCAAGGGGAATCCTGATACTCTGCTGCACTTCCTCACTGGGTGTGGTGCAGTTTCCATCTGGTCAGAAGGGGAGACAGATGCCAGGTTTCAGGCAAGGGCGCCCTTTGCAGCTACTCTTGTTGCACAGGCAGCCCTTGTGGATCTTAAGATACGAGTTGTCTGGAGAAAGCCGAGGCCTGTCTGGACTGGAGGACCATTTCTTTGTTCACCCAGCAGCTGGCATGGTTACCTCTCTGTTCTGTTCTAAGGTGCAGAGGTGCTTCATGGAAGACTGGCTCAGAATTTCAAGAACTGACACACAGTGGGGTCTCCTGGGGTTCCACCCCCGAGGCTGACATGTCATCTGCTGTTACTCAGCAGCCTCACACAGACAGGCAAATGATTGGTCGCCCTCGGACCTAGGCATACTCCTTCCACTGTCCACTTGGCTTCTGCAGTGTTCCAAAACAGAATTCTGGGTCAGGAATCTGGGATATTGCCCTATAGGGTGTTATGCTTTGTGTATTTGCCCCTGCTCCCAAAGCTTCATGCAGTCGTGGGGTGGACTTCTAGAGTTAGATTAACTCATAATCCACTGAGATTATGGGTGATCCAAGGTTGGGATTATGGATTTGAGGACTGCTGGATTATGCATGTGAGTACAACACCAGGATGAGGTGGGTAGCCTGAATGTAACATAAGAGAGACAGAGAGACAGACTTCCTCTCTGGTGCCGTTGTTGCTGCTGTTTCTGCCAGTTGCTCTTGCTCTGTGCTGCCACCATGACGGGTTGCTCTCTGTAATCGGTTGCTCTGCCCTGGAGCCAGGTCAGTGTGGACTGAAACCTCCATTAATGTCTGTTAGCTAACCCTTTCCTTCATTCATTCTGTGTGTCAGGTATTGGTCCCAGGGATGAGGGAAGAGTAACCAAGACACAGAGCATCCCAGGAAAGGCACAGCAGCAAGGTGGAGGCTACACCGTTCCTTAGTGGGTCAGGCTTTATTTCAGTGTGAAATCCACCTTTTGCCAGGGGTCAGAAGGCATGCCCTTTGTTCAGCGTCTTCCAACTGTGTCTGTCACTGTGGACGTCCGTCCTCTGTTCTGGGCAGCTCCTTCGTCTCCATAAGCCTGGTCCCTGCTGGGCTCCACCAGGTCTTCCAGCTGCACACACTGGAATCTGAAGTGAACTCTTTCCCTTTGCTGCCCACATCTTCTGGTCTTCTGGTCGACCTCCCCCTCTCCCACCTCCCATGCACAGGCCTGGTCTGGAGCTATACCCAGGACCCACACAGGCAGCTGCTTTTGGAATGTGCTATCTGTGCTGCAATTTTTTATCCTCCCACCCCCAAAATAAGCAGCAGCTGCTGGATTGGAGGACAGCCATCCCCCTTCTCCACCTCTTCAAAGCTTCTCCTCCCAGACATGAACAGAGCTGGCTGCCCGTGGGGATTTCGTGTGAGTAGCGGAAAGGTGAGAGAAGAGCACTGTGGAGGCCGCTTTCTGCCTACAGACTCTAGGCTTTGCTCCCACTTCCGGTCCCCGCTCACTGAGTTACTTAGCATCACTTTTCAAACATGGTCGGGAGGATTAGTACTGCTTGGAGTTTCAACTGCAGAATAGTCACCCCCAAAGAGGAACCGGGAGCATCGGGGACAGGGGCCCAGGAACACACGGCGCAGGGTTTGCTTCTCTCCCAGAACTGGCTCATGTTCTGCCAGGCTTAAGAAAATCTGCATCTCAGTGTTGATACTCATTACTATTCATCAGCTTCCTTTCTTCAACTACGAGCCCCAAAGCCAATCTTCTTTGGAGTCTGCTGCTCAGTCCTGCACGCCCAGACTATCGCTTAGGAATTACATCTGTGTCTCTCTGGGTGTGTGCCCATTTTTTTCTGAATTGTAGTTTTATAATCCTGTTTATCTGTGAAAATCAACTAACAGAGAAATTGCTTTCTGGGTGAGCTATTTACAAGTGTTGCTTAATGACTATTTAGCCTGTGATATTTTAATGTTGTTTCTTTTGTGTTTTATGCTCCGTGTACTTCAGAATTATGAAGCTCTGAGGAAGACAGGTTTATTTTTTCTCCTCTCTCTTTCCTCCCAGGGCAAGTTTAAAACACTTTTCTATGGAACATTTTATCAATATGCCTTGCTGGTGCTGCTCTTGGCCAGGTCCTTTGCAGCTTATCCTCTGTTCTCAGCTGTTGCCAGCACTGTTTTGCATTCTTAAAGTCTGATTAATCGTTGTCCTATTTGACTACCTTGATGGATTATTCAAGTGTGTGTGACTGGACTTAGACTTTGTAATTAAAGGGTTTTTGGAGGTCAGATGAACTGCCTGCCTTGTAGCAAACTTTGGCAACACATGAAACTTACTTAAGCAAATACGTGGACAAGGGTGACTGCCTTCAGGAACCGGAGAGCAGGTGCTGATTACAAGTTTGAAGTGTGGTGCCCAGGTGCCATGGTAACCTGGCGTGGGAGAGTCCCAGAGGCTGACTGGGGCCCATGGCATCACCCAAAGTAGCTCTCTCTTCCCTTCCTGACTCACCAACTACTCTACAGAGGAAAATTTGTCACATCTGGGAAATGGGCTTCTGTGTTAGTCACTTTCTAATCTCTGTGAGAAAATACATGGGAAAGCTAAGGAAGGAAAGGTTTATTCTGAATCACGGTCGCAGAAGCTTCATCCAGTCTGTGGTCAGGTGGTTTTCATTGCTGTAAGAGAGCATCATGGCGGAAGGGCAAAGATACTCCAGACCATGGCAGCTGAGAAGCAGAGGGAGGCGGAGAGGCCGCGAGAAAGCGCGGGGGCCCAGATGCTGCCCCCAAGGTCAACACCCCCATGGCCACTGTCTCCTCCCTGTCCTACTGCCTCTTCCTGTCGCTTCCCAATAAGGTCATCATGTTAAGTTCGCATTGCTAGACTGATCCAGTGATGAATTTAGATCTCTTAGGATCTATTCGCTTCCCATGAGCTGGTCAGCAACCAAGGCTTGACCTTGAAGCGTCCTTTGGGGGACATCTCTGGCCCAAACCTTGACAGCATCTTTAGGAAATAAGCATGCCAACTGCACAGGGGAACCTTGATTGCAAGAGGCACTGTGGCTACTGCTAAGAGAACAGTGCTTCCTTTACTTATTTGGGGTGACGTCACTTCCAGTCACCACCTAGCAACAAAAGGAAATGTGGGGCATATAGTTAAAAATGTAGAAGCAGAGCTGTTTCTTCTTGGCTGCTGTAGGGCTTGATGCATGCCTGGCGAGGAAGGCGCAGCTGGGTCATCTCTGAAGGCAAGTAGACACCAAGGGACACGGAGGGTGGGTGGCGGAGAAGGGAAACCAGCCTTCAGCCAGAAGATGCTGCTTGCTCTTCCTTCCCTCGCCGCCGTCCCCTCCTTGTCTTTCATCTGCACCTTCATCTTCCTCCTGTTTCCTCTTTCCTTCCTTCTCTTCCCGACTGTGCCTCTCTCCTTCTCTTCCTGTGCTGCTAGTCCACAGACCGCCTGGAGGTTTTGCCTTATCTAAATGCTTACTTTTGCGCTTTGCCTTTCCCAGTTCTGATTCTGTTGCTGAGTTCTAGGGGTGTGGATCCCTCCCTATTAGAGTCCCAAGAAAGAGAGTGGCTGGGGCGGTAGCCTACAAGCACAAGGACCTGGTTTTCATCCCTGGTAGCACAGGCTGTGCCAGCCCCACATGGTGACAGCCACTGCAACTGGGTGTGGTGGTCATCCCCGCACTGGGGAAGCTGAGACAGGAGGATCACCACGAGTCCTAGATGCGCAGCAAGATCCTGTACCAAACAAATGAATAAATAAGAGACTAAAAAATTAAATCACCTTTCATGGAGTCAGAACATGCAGATTTACGTCATGGCTCAAGTAATTCCTTTGTTTAAATGTTTAATATCCACACATTGAGTTTCTACATCTAGAAAATGGAGATAAATATCCTTGCTACCTTATTGGTCTACTTGTAAGAGTTAAATGAGGCCTTGTCAATGGAAGGACGTCATAAATTTTTAAATGATGTGGAGATGGAAGAGATTATGATGAAATGATCATTTCACTAAAGAAATCCCATGCGCTCCTGTCATTATGGTGGTCTGGAGGTCAAGGTTCCCCATGCATAGAGCTTTTCCACGGGTTACATTGTCTTAAAGATGCAGACACTGAGGCTAAAAGCCCATAACTAGATATTTTTTAAATAAAGCTCCAAATAGCCTTTAGGGTCTGTGGGCCCTATGGTCAAAGTCATAGTACTAAACTTTGTCCCTCTAGGGCAAGAACAGCTCTGATTAATACATTGTAAAATAAACCCAGCTGTGTTCCAGTGACATTTTATTTATGGACAGAGGAATCCGAGTTTTGAACAACTTCCACATGTAACAGTGTTACAGTTTGGATCTTAAATATTCCCCAGAGGCCCATGTGTTAAGAGTTTGATCCCTAGCTTGGTGCTTTCGGGAGGTAGTGGAACACTCAGGAGCTAGGGGTCAGGGGGAGGAAGTTAGGACACTGTTGGGGCCCTTGAAGGGGACTGGGGGGACTTGCTCTCTTGTTTTATCACTTCCTGGCCACGTCCCCGGGTAGCCTCTCCACAGGCTCAGAAGCAGTGGGGTCCACTCATCCAGGATGGAAGTTTCTAGCCCTAGGAGCCAAATAACCCTTTTCTTTTCATAAGTCAGTCATCTCAGGCATTGGTTTTAGGGATCGAAAGCTGACCAATCAATGCAGACACTATTCTTCTTTTGAATCCTTTGAGCATTAAACAACACGGACACCATTCTTAGTCCCAGACCTTGCAAAACAACCATAACATCGAGCAGGATTTGACCTGTGGCTTGGGCCTACAGTTCGTGAGGAGCTGCCTCGATCCATTCCTATGGATTACTTATGCGGTGAGGTTGCCTGCCCGCATCAGAGAAACTGAAGGGTACACGAAGCCACCGAGGATGATTACAGCTCTCCTGCTGTTCACGACCCTTCTCTCTGCCTGAGTGATGCCACAGCATGTGAAATGATACGATTAAGCTCTTCACTTGAGGTTTTTCCCAGAAAATACAACCAAGACTTCTGTCATTCATCCCTTATCAGAACATCACAGATGGAAAGCACAACAATAACAAAAACCATGGTTATGGAGAATTTCTCAAAGACTACAGGGCCTCTACCCTCTAGCTTACATATCTGTAAAACAAAAACAGTGCATGCCAAGCATATAACATGCTGCCTGGAATATATACGCAAATGCTCCGTACCCGCTCTTACAATTAATAGACTTCAACTTACTGATTTCTTTACTGATGGATTGAGACACCAACCTCACCCTTGTCTGACCACTATGTTCCCTGACACACATGCCTGCCTCCATGGCAGCCTTATCTGTCATTTCATGGGCTGACCCTCCCTCTACTCTTGGAAAAAGCTTTGCCTCTCACACTTCTTAGCGTGAGTGCCTGGGTCAGGGCTGGGCTCTGAGTTGAGTAGCTCTGCGGAGAGGCTGGACCTCCAGAAAGAGGGGCCAACCACAGATGGGTGGAGGGCATGTCCTTGGCCTTCCCCGACGTCCCCTGTGTTTAGCCTCTGCTGCAGTGAGGTGAAGGGACAGCTGGAGTCTGAAGTAGAGTCTTGGTGACAGGCCAGTCATAACCATTGTTTACACAAGGATGAATGGGACGGTCAGCCACCGACCAGCTGGGCATCTCCAGTCGTGGGTCATCTGACTCCTACCAGAAGTATGAGTCCATGAGGCTGCATCCTGCCCCAGGGGACAGGCAGCTGTGACAGAATCAGCATTGCCACCTTCCGGCCATTCCTTCTTTCACTTGTTTTTAATGGTTTATGCGCTTCAAGTTTCCTTCTTTTTAAAGTCCTACAAATGGCCCTGGCACCCAGATGGACCACCTGGATCCTCTTGTGCTAGCTTTACCTGGGAATCACTGAGACCAGCTGTGTACTCCAAGGATCCACCTTCATTTGTTTTCTTTTTTTTGTCTTTTTGAGACAGGGTCTTGCTATGCAGTTCAGGCTAGCCTTGAGCTCACTTTTGTAGCCCAGGCTGGTCTCGAACTCGCACCGATCCTCCTGCCTCAGCCTCCCGAGGACCCATCTTCACTACTCCCCACTTAGAGGGGCCAAGTGGATGCTTATACGGAATTTCTCCCCTCCTCCTTTGTCTCTCCCCCAAGCATTTTGCCCCTTCCCCCAGACTGTCAGATTTCAGTCATGCCTTTTCATGAGCCGGCCCTGGGTTCCCATGTAATGACACACATCTACTCCTGAGGCCCCAGTCCTCTTAGCTTGGTAACTCCTCATGGCATCCTGTCTCCACCAGTCCAGTCCCATTGGGGTTATCCATCCAGCTCAGGCTTTCTGGGGCACACATTCAAACCACAGTCCTCACACCTGTCATCCTTCGCACCAGAGAAATCTCTGCACTGATAGCTTCTCTGAAGTTCTTGTCAAATTAATAGGGGACATCAATGCCACAGAAGCTCTGGAAGTGGCATAGAAGGATGGGAATCTTTGGACAGAAGTGACTGTTTCACCTAACTCCTAAACTACAGAGCCTGGAATCTAGGTCCAGGGTGCAGTGTTGGGGAAAAGGTCTGTTAAAGGAATCTTTTCCTAATTTTCATCACTGGGAAGACTCCTTGATCATTTTGACCCTCTTCTGGGCATCCTGGTGCAGTTTGTGAGAGGCTATAGTCAGCCTCCGGATGGTTCTTTTTTTGCCCTCTTCTTGCTCTCTCATGAGGCCCTCTGACGGCCCCAGCTCCTCCTTCCCAGGTGCTCAGTGGGCCTCGCAGGCTTTCTGCAGGTGCATGGAGTGCGTATCCCCTCCCCGTCCCCTTGGACGCTCAGCACTCAAGCAGCCCCATCCGCCGCCCGTATTCACTTCCCCAGAAGCCCGGGGCCCTTACCGCAGCTCTGGTAGAGGACCTCCAAGCCCTCCTTCTTGCAGGCTGTGTGTGTGGGCCACACTTCGTTTCCACCCCAGCCACGGCCGCCAGGAGTGATTAGGGTCCAGACGAGGAGGGCAGTTGCGAGCCGGGTCATGGCGAGAGTCTGAGGTGCCTGACTGAGAAGCGGCAGACACAGTCATAAGGAGCCCACAGGCTCTTCCTCTTCCCTCACGAGGTGACTTTCACTTCTCAAATCTCAGCCTCTTGGGAACTCGCAGTAAGAAACCAAAGGCAGTGGCGGGCTGCCCTTGAATACAGTGCCAAGGGCCCTGGAGCACTAGGGCGAGGCTGGTGGGCCTGTCGCAGGTCGGCTTTTGACTTTGTCCCTTCCTGGAGATGGGGCCAGCGAGGGCCCCAGGTCTGCAAAGCAGCTTCGCAGAGCCCCCTCCTACGGAAGATAAACTCCAGGCCACCTTGCAGGTGCGTCTGCAGCCTGAGGACCCAGCAAGCTCCTGCTGTGTGCGGTGAGTGAGCCAGGGACGGGCTGGGGCCAGCAGGCAGTGTTTGGCATTTGAGGGCTGCAGAATGAGTGGGGCCCCTGGAGTGAGGTCTGGGCCCCGTTAGCATTGGACTGTCCCCAGGATTTGGCTCCTCCTTTGGGGCTGGGATTGCAGCAGCACCGTGGGCTGGATTTGGAGAGCAAGGCCTGAATTCCGGCAATAGCAGGTGTGGGGCCAGGGAGATAGCTCTGTGGCACAAGTGCCTGCCTGGCAAGTGCAAGGTCATGAGTTTGAACCCTGGTCCTGCAAAAAAAAAAAAAGAAAAAAAATAGCAGGTGTGCTCTGGAGACAGGACACAGGGAGAAGCCCTGAGAGGGCAGCCCGGCTCTGCTTCCGGGTTTGCTTGAAGGGAGGAAGAGGCGGGGCAGGAAGGCAGGTCCCTTTTATGGCTGTCTGACTGCCTCGTCGTTGGTGAGATCTTTAATGTTACCCCCACTGTCGTTTTGAAGCCAAGGTGCCTCTCTGCTTTGCCCACAGAGCTCACCCCATCCCAGCACTGCCCTCATTTAAGAGAATGAAGGAGCAGGCCAAAGCCAGCCGAGTCCCGCAGCAGCAGAGCACAGCCGCTCCTGCGGGTGGGGCCCGCACCTCTCCTAGCTCGTGAGGTCAACGGGCAATTTCTGTTAATGGCTACACAGGACTTAAAGTCACCTTAAAGACTTGTTTGACTAGGAGAGAGAATTTAATTACCAATGAAGGAAAACAAAATACATTGAGTTACTTGCTAGATAATCTGGATTTCTTGGGCAATGTCAGAGACTAGCAAGTTGGGCAAAGGGACAAGTTAGAACTGATTCTTCTTTTTTTTTTTTTTTTTTGTCTTTTTGAGACAGAGTCTCACTATGCAGTTCAGGCTGGCCTTGAGCTCACTTTTGTAGCCCAGGCTGGTCTTGAACTCACACCGATCCTCCTGCCTCAGCCTCCCAAGTGCTGGGATTGCAGGCGTGCGCCACCACGCCCGGCTAGGACTGACTCTTCTTAAAGGAACCAGTTCATAAGTAAGTTCAGTGGTGGTGGCTGCAGCAGTGGTCCTCCCAGGGTGATGTGGGAAGACTACTGCGTTAGTGGCCACTAGGGACTTGTGAACACATAGACTATGCGGTGGCTTTCCCCACAGGAAGTTTCTGATCCTGTAGGTCTGAGAAGACCTGGGAACTCTATTTCTGCAATGTTCCCAGGTAACAAAGTGATGGTGGGGCGGTTGGGGAGGTCACAATTTGAGGACGTCTGCCTTAGGTTACAGGATTTGTGTTTTCACTGATATAGTTGTAAATGTCATGCAATGCTGTGGGGCATTGTGGTTCCTGCACATGAGGCATTATGATCAGTGTGGGGGGGGTTACTGGTATAGCCATCACCCCCAATACCATTTGGTGCTGGAGAACTTAAAAGTCCTCTTCTACTTGCTGTTTTTGAAATTTACAAAGAAATGATGCCACCCCTAATTACCCCACGGCTCTCTAGAACCTTTTAAGTTGCTCCTCACGTGTAACTGGGCCTCTGTGCCTATCAACCACGCCCTCCTTTCCTTTCCTTCTCCCCTACTTCTTCTTTTTTTTTTTTGTCTTTTTGAGACAGGGTCTTGCTATACAGTTGAGGCTGGCCTTGAGCTCACTTTTGTAGCTCAGGCTGGTCTCGAACTCGCACCAATCCTCCTGCCTCAGCCTCCCAAGTGCTGGGATTACAGGCGTGAGCCACCACACTCGGCTGTCCCGTACTTCTAAGATGCCCACAATTCCACTCTCACCTCCGTAAGATCCACGCTTTAGTCCCTGTACACAGACGAGGACGTGAATTTGTTTTCTCACACCTGACATGGTCCACGGTCCACATACCATGACATTTTCCAACCCATGCACACCACTGCCATGAGGGAATTTCATTCTGTGTAAGAACTGAACAGTATTCCACCATGGTGACACAATTTTTTAAAAAGATGCCTTTTTTACAGTACCAGGAAATGAACTTGGGGCATTGTACTTGCCAGGCAGGCATTTATGCCACTGGACTATCTCCCTGGCTAAAAAAGACTTTTTAATAAAATATTATTTTTGTATGACAGGTGGCACTTTACATGACACACGAAACATCTATATAGGAAAAAGAAGAAGAAGCAGCTTTTCCTAAGAGTGTTTCCTTGTTTGTTCTGTGTACTGAGAATCAGGACTTTGACTAAAATCACTTGTGAGGGTCCGTCCACTTCAGAAATCTATCCATAGTGAAGGCTTCAGTCATGTTAGGATTTGGACCTCAACTGATCCCAGAAGTCCCAGCCTGTGGTGTTCCTGGGAGGTGAGGCCTCCTAGGGAGAGGTGGGGTCACTAGGACGTGTGATACGAGGGGGCCTTTGGCCCTGGTCCCTTCACTCTCTGTTTTCGCTGCCCACCTGCCATGGAGTGCCATGTGTGGTCTTAACACAGGCTCTAGAGCAGTGGGCCCAAGTGACCAGGGATTGCAATTTCTGAGGCAAAAGAAATTTTCCTTCTTTATTTATCTCAATTATTTTGTCACAGTGACAGAAAGCTGACTAACATAAAAATTTAACCAGCTCTATACGTACAGCAAAATCATCCTTTCAGGATTTCTTGTGTTCTGTATAATAAAGTTAGAATCAGCTCATGATCCTTACCTTGAATATGGCTGTGCACACGGAAGTGGCAGGCAGCTGCGTGGTCAGGCTCTGGTGTTGCTCTCTGATGCTTTAGCAGGCTGCGGCTGAAAACCTGCGCGTTTGGTGCCAATGCTCCCTTTTTTGTTTTGCCTGCCTCCTCCCTCTGTGTCTCCCATTTTTTCTCTCTTTTCTTAGAGGGTAGGGTGGGCATGGGACCTTGCTATTCCTGTAGGGTGCAGCCATTACTCCTGCTGCGTTTGCTTTCTTGGGTTAAGAGACACTGAGCGCATCAGTAGAGAATGCTCCAGGCCTGCCTGGCGGGTTATGGAGCTAGAGCCCCCGGCACTGCATCTGGCCCCTGCCATGCACGTCGTGGGTGCTGCCCCCTGGCTCTGTTCCTGATGGCCATCAGCTAAGTAGCTCGGAGTCGCCGCACCCTTCCACCGTGATGTTCTTGTCTTGGGGGCAGCTGGCCATGGACGGGATGTTCCCCAACTTCGAGCTAAATGCAACTTTTTCTCCTCTAGGTTGTGAGCATCAGATGCTGAGCCCAGCAACAGGAAGGAGAGCGAGGCCGCGAGGTAGAATAATTACCAAGACGGCCATCACTTCGTGCTTAAGAAAACGTGAAGAATGAAAAGCCGGGCTCTGCAGGCAGGAGCCCAGCTACAGAAGGGAGTGATGAGGAAGCTGCTCCAGGAGAATACAAGATTCTCCAGAGACTGAGGTGAGAAAAGAGGGAGGAGCGGAGGACAGGAGGCGGGTGAGGGGAGCCAGAAAAAGGCTGCTGCCAACTGAGGTGAGGCGTCCTGTCCCCCGGTGGGACGCTCCACACGCATCTCAAGGACAGATTCTGCCATGCTGGCCATGCAGGTGTCAGCTCTGTCCATACTGGGACCTTCAGCTACTCTACTCTGCGTGTGTGAGCTGCATGTGTGTGCGTGCCCGTGTGTGTGCGTGCCCATGTGTGTGTAAGGGGAAGCTGTGTGCGTATGCCTCAGCGGCAGGTGCGGCAGAAGCAAAGGCCATTGGAATGTGGGCCCTCGGGAAAGCCATCTGGTCTTTGTCTTCCTCCATATTTTTCCAGAAGTGTAAAGGAGGTTTGGGTCAATTTTCTCTCCATTTCACCTGCTGGCAGGGGACTGATGGCCGCACCCCTGCCTTAGCACTAGATACTGATGACCTAGCCTTCTTTTTCTCTGACAGCAAAGGTGATTTCACGCCTCTTTGTGTCCAGTGGTGGCTCCTCTCCTCTAATGCCTCTCAGGCATTTACTACAGTCACACGTCACATGGCAATGCTCTGGTCAACCGCAGACCTTGCTTATGATGGAGCCTGACCGTGGTCTGATGCATCTTGGGTCTGTCGCCTGTCTTGCTTGCTTGTTTTTATAAGTGTGTGCTTGTTTTCACCTCACACTTTTGTTTAGATTCTCGTGATCCATAACCACATAAAATCCATGGCTATTGTGCCGGTAAGATGCCACATGAAACTATTGACACTAAAACCAAATTAAAAGTGACGGAGGACCGCAAAGGTGGGAGATCAGTGACAGTTTCTGCTCTCCGGTCTGGTACCTCCTGTGCCACCATGGGGACTGTCTTCAAGGAAAGCGAAGTGGTAGATGGGCTTGAAGGGTCCTTATCGTTGAAGGCCAACTAGGTTCATGCTGATTTCAGAAGGATCTGTATCAGATATGGGGAAACTTCCAAAGTCCCGAATTGAATTCCCGACCAAGGAGTGTAATCCTCTCAATATCATGACAGTCAGGGTCAAAGCAAAATATTGGTTTCAGCGTCAAAATCAAAGGCCAGACTCAACTGCAATTTTGAATGTACCACTAGCTTTGGTGGTTTAAATGATGGAAGCATTTTATTCAATTAATTGCAAGTCTATGGGCCTACATGTGGAAGCAGCTAAGGTTTTGAAAGCTCTAGATCAGCTGATATTGGGAAAATTTACTTGTCAGAGCAAATCTTCCATGCCATCTAAGTTTGTGTGATTGTATACTGAGATGTCCAACACAGTGACTAAGCTGCTGAACAACAGATTCCTTCAACATGTCCCCAAAGCTAAGCAGCATTTGCCTGTGTATTAGACATCACCGTCCCTTTGTCTAGCATAGCCTTTGCTCCTTCCCTTGGGCCTGTCTCTGAGTCTGTGTCACATTCCAGTGGAAGGAGACAAGCTTGACCTGAACTTGCTCTTGTTTTCTAGGTTCAGTGCAACCAGAAAGCTGCTCCCCTAGTGCAAGGCACTCAGGAAGCTGTACCACTTCCTGTGCAACACTATTTATCGGCCCCCACGGGTGGACTTTTCCAGCTACCTTCACATCTTCTCTTGTGTGGGCTGCCCAAGTAGCTCCTAGGATTTGCGCCATGCCACGGAGCTTATCAGGAGTCTTCCTCACAGTTTCTGGAGGGAAGGGCAAGATGCCTTCGCAGTCTCTTGAGGTCCTGAAACGCCACACTATATGTATGGATCTTATGGAAATGTAAAGAGAATAGCCATCTGCTTCCTAAATTTGTCGACTTGCCTCAGATTGAGTCAATAATTTGTTCAACTCATACTTATTAAGCATCTCCAGCTTGCCAGCTATGGCTCCAAGTACCATGGATACAGTAAAACAAAGGTCTTATTTTTTATGGTTTTCACATCCTAATGGGAAGCCATAGACAATAAACAAATCTGTTTAATTAAATTGTTTAATGAAAAATAGACTTTGCCTGTTGACAAAGTGCTTGTGCTCTGTATAGAAAATTGGGCCAAATTTTCTGGAATATATTCAACTGGCTATGGACATACATTACAAGCTCTAACAATTCCCTGGATGAGTGGTTCATGATGGTTTTCTAATGATTGCTCTAATGAAAAAGAGGTACAAAGTTTATCTGAAAAACCACTCTCCTCCATTTTTTAGTGTTGCTTATTTGTTATCGTTATTAATGTTTAATTATTACAAAAACATAGTATGCAAAGCATTCGGTTTCTAAATGGTTCTATAAATTATATGACAAATTACAAACAAAAAGGATTTTTGCTAGTGAAACCTATTTGCTGGGCCAGGGAGGAGGTGGGCACTATGGATCAGTCTGATCAATTTTTCAATGATTTAAAGAGCAATAAATTTCTTCTACTCTGACTAAAGTAGAAGAAATTGCTCTAAGATTCAGGGAGGGAGGTCTAGTCTGAGAGGCCCAACATTCATTTCTTAGAAATGCTTACAGCATGGGACAGATTAGCAACTTCCAGCTGCAATGCTGGTGGGTCAACTGAGAATGCCTCCAAGATTTCACCCTGATAAGATGGAAATGATTTCAACAAACTGCAGGAAAATATTATGGAGAAAACCAGAAATGTACTAAAGAATAGAAGGGCGCTTTCCTGTAGTTAGAAGAAGCAGGCCTAATTTGTCTTTGTAGGTAGAACATACTCTCACCCCTGCTCAGTTAGACAGTTACTAACTGCCACCATGGGGTTTGCACTTGGCACATTTAAGCCATGTTATTGGAGTGTTTGCTTTGCTGGATGGGCAGGTGGTAGCTGGGATAAACAGCTGACCCAATATTTGAGCCAGATCCCAAGAGAATCCCTCCCACTTTTTCCCCCTTCCTCCCGCCCACTGTTTTTTCTTTTCCTCTTTTTTCTTCCTTTCTTCTGCTAGGGATTCGAACCCAAGGGCTTGAACGCTCTTAGCATGCTTTCCATCCCTGGCATACACTCGCTGACCTCACAGGGGCTTTTTAGTTTAGACTTTTGCTTCTAGGGAGGACTGCTGGATCCACCTAGATTTTTTTCTGAAATGATCTCATGTAGTTTTTCTAGTGCCTAGAATACTGAAATTTCCTTGCAGTAACTTTGGCATTTAAATAATAATCTTTGAAGTTGCTTGCATTTTTTCTCTTTTGGAATAAAAAATAACCAGACACAATATTGGCCTCTTTTAAGCGTGTATGCACACACACACACACACACACACACACACACACACACACACATGTACACATGCATGTATGCAGTATGCATATTTCCTCACACAGCCTCATAAGGCAGATGAATTTTTTTTTTTTTTTTTTCTGGACCAGGGTTCAAACTCATGACCTTGTGCTTGCCAGGCAGGTACTTGTGCTGTGGAGCTATCTACCCAGCCCCAAGGTGGACTAATTCTATTTTATTTTTAATGTTTTTAGGACAAGGTCTACAGGGTCTTGCTACACTGATCAGACTCATAGTGATCCTTCTGTTTTCAGCCTCCCAAGCGCTGGGATTACAGGCACGTATCAGTCATTGTATGTGTCATCATGCCCAGTCTCAGTCATTGTCTCAGCACGGCCAGGGGTGGGGCTGGCATGGCATGCCGGGGATCAAACCATGGTCACTGTGCCTGCCTAAATAGGCCTAAGGTAGGACTAACTCTGTAAGCCACAGCCCTCTCCCCACTGAACCCTCTCTACAAATCTGTCATTTCAAAGTCTTGGAAGTGTTTTTTTTTCCTTTAAAAGGTAGTTTTTTTTTTTTTTTGGGGGGGGGGAATGCCTTCTAAACCAGTGACAGTATAGTTTTATTTTATCCCCCTTAGATGAATGTCAATTAATTTTTTGAATATAAAAAACATACGTGTGATTGATCAGTGGGTATCGCGTCCTGTACCAGACCGTACTGGAGTATGACAAAGTTTGAACAGATTACCTCTCTAAGAATATCCAGGGAATTCTGATTTCTAAGTCACATCTGTGTCCAGGATTTCACTAAAGGGGATTCTAGACCTACCGAGAGGTGATTCTTCTTCTCTAGTTCAGAAAACTGAGGCATAGCTGAAAATTCATCCAAGAGCACACACGTGGTAGGGTCCTGAAAGGACACAGGGGCTTCAGAGCTCTGAGGGGGCATCTGCTTCACAACTGTGCACACTGGTGGCTCAGCTTTCTTCTACTGACGTTGAAGCAAACTGCCCACCCGCTTCTTGGAAAGGGACAAGATGGCCCATGTGGCTGCAAGGAGCAGACTTGGCCCTGGCTTCTCTCTGTGCCATATGGAAGGGCCAGACTGGAGCATCGTGGAGGGATTAGACTTTGCAGGTGGAGGGCTGTGGGCTGAATCCTGGTTCCACTCTGGGGTATGGTGAGTCACGGTCTCCTTGAGCGCATGTTTATTTCCCTACAAAAAGGTTGATAACAATCAAGAAAGGGCAATGGTTTGTATTCACGCTTTTATTTTCAGAGGAGACCAGTGGTGGGCCTTGCCTAGGGGCTCAAGGCTTCCCTGTCATCTGGACTGCAGACTCTGGCCACTGGTCAGCACCAAGCATGGACACGCCAGTGATGACTGCATGCATAGATGCACATGACTTGTTAGAATTTAAAGCAGCTATGGAAGACAGGAGCCTGAGCTGCAGACGAGACAGACTGCTAAGGTGGCTGGCATGGAACAGGCCTTTATGGAAGGCTCATGAGTGGCCCCTTTCTTGTCTTCCAAGACACCGTTGAAACTAAAGGTCAGTGGTCTCATGCCAAGCTGCTTACCATTCAGGACACGAGCTTCACCTCTGAAGCCTCCTTATGTAAACACCACCTCTAAGGCCGCCTCTCAGTACAGCAGGGAAGAGGTACTCCGCCTTCTACTACCAAAACAGTGCTTTTTGTGGCTGTGGCTTTTGCTCACCTTGGAATTTAATTCAGTCCTGGGCCTTGAGGTGTCACTTCTTGCTCAAATAACCGGTCTGCTCCTCATCTTGGTTTCAAGTGCAGGATCCGAAAGCTCTCATTAGAGGGTAAGCGACGCAGACAGCGAGCAACCACTTGCCCCTCGTCAGCCCGCTTGCACTGAGGGCAGATCTCTTATTACACCCATGGGTGTCTGTTCCTGCTGCCACCGTTCACACAGCTCTTGAGGGTAGGACACAGCTAGTTCTCAGATCCATCCCCTAGCCTGCTCCTAGAGCTACCTGCTTGGAATGTGACTCTTAAGGGATGTCTCACGGGAGCCCTCAGTAGTGTCCCTGAAGTGAGCCGCTAAGCACCTCTTGGGTTGGGCACCTCTCTCCCTAGCCACCCTGGCCGTCGGCACCTCAGCCTCGCCAGCCTACCACTTTCCAGACCCCTAAATCTTGGGCGCACATCCTGCATTTCTTGCCGCCCTTTCCTGGCCTTAATGCAGATGCTTCTTTGATGGTTCAGCTCAGTGCCTGCGTCATGCAGCAAGCTGCTCGCCCGGAGCTGGGTGACTGGTGCTCACGTGGGTCTCTGCATCCCTCAGGAGCCTGCCTCCCCACAGCACAGCTGATAGCCAGCCACTTGGCTAAGCTCTGCTGTGGCCTGAATGTTTATCCCCAGAATTCATGCGTTGAAAACTTAATCTCCAAAGACATGTGTGAGCTAAGGCTGGGGAGATAACTTGGCGGTCTAAGCACCTGCCTGGTGAGCATAAGGTCCCAAGTTCTATCCTCAGTACATGCCGTATAGGCTCTAGAACCCTGGGCATGCTGTGCCAGCCACTGAAACAGGGCATGGCAATCCCAACACTGGGGAGGCTAGGATGGGAAGATCTCCAAGAGTCTGCATCGGAGGACCTTGCTCCAAATAAATTAGTAAATAAGTAAGCAAATAAATAAATATTTAAAAAGTAAATTAAAAGAAATGGTGAGTTGTATTTGGAGGAGGTACCACTGAAAGGTGATTGGGTAGTGATGCCTTTTGTGAATGGGTTAACATATTTATGAGTTAATGGCTTTGTCAAAGAGTAGCTTTACTATAAAAGCTGACTTGCTCTGTCTCACTATATGATACCTCATTCCACGTTTTGATGCAAGGAATTTCCTCACCTCTCAGTCTCTGGAACTGTAAAAAATAAACCTTCGCTCTTTATGTTACCTAATCTCAGGTATTCTGTTATAGCAATGGAAAACTAAGATAGACTCATACCTAACATACTAGGATATCTCTTTTTATTTACCTCTTCCCTCTTTTTTATCCTTCTTCTTTCCCTCTTTTTCTTCCTCCGTTTTGTATTCTCCGTGCCAAGCACACATAGGCAGCAGTAGAACTTTGTAGACCGAATGGCTGAAAGGCAGAAGGTGGCTTGGTCCAGCCAGCTTGGTGTTTTGGCTTGGGCTGGTGGCCTTCTGAACTCAGCAGGCTGTCACCAGCGGGGCTGAGCAAGGACTTTCCCTCCCTACTCAGGGACAACTTCTCGGTCTCCCTTTTGCTTCTCACTTTTAAGTAACGCATTTTGATCCAGTACAACCTTTGGGACACGCAGGTTAACTCTGCCCTGGGGCCAGGAAAGCTGAAGTAAAGGGGAGATGATGGGTCACCTGGAGTCTCTGCCTGCTGGCCATCGCGGCCTGTGTTTTCTGTTGCGTCGTTCAGCACACGCACAATCATGCTGCGCACACTGTGCGCTCTGCCTCACGGCTGTGCTCCTTGCGCTGGTCATTTAGAATTCTCCCGGATGTATTTTACTGTATGGATAGACTGATTTATTTGATCAGTTTATAATCTAATCAATTGTTAATGACCAACTAATGGAAAAGAGTACTATAATAATGCATTTTCTTATTATTACTTTTTTTTTTTTTTTTTTTTTTTTTTTTTTTTTTTTTTTTTTTTTTTTTTTTTTTTTTTTTTTTTTTTTTTTTTTTTTTTTTTTTTTTTTTTTTGCCATGATGAGCTTCATTGGAAAAAATTCCTAAAAGTGAAATGCTTCTTGAAAAGAACTAACAGGTACTTAGAACTTTTTGTGTATGTTATACACTTTGCTGTGTATCTGGCTTTTCAGGTGTATTGAGGAATTTAATAATTATGCCCGCAGCTGGCCATCATTATGAAACTTTTTGGTTAATTTAGTAGACAGATGCTGGTTTTGATTATATTTATTTGTATTTCGGTACTTAGTACAACTGAACGTTTTCTTGTATTTTATTACTAGTCATTTGTATTTCTTCTTTTTTAAATTTTTATTCATGGTTACTCTCTAGTTTTCTCTTATGATATCAGATTTGAATAAGAGAACTAGAATGTCAAAGACTGCTGAATTCAGGCGATAAAAATTCCATTTGGGGAACACTAGCGTCACCTCTGTTATGCAGTGCTCTTTGCCACTGCGTGAACTCCTATAATCTGGGGCAGGTAGAGAAAATTCTGTTGCAAGGTTTCTTTGAGACTTACGTTTGCTCTGAGGATAATGTAGACTATTAATGAAATGTATAGCGCTTATAATATATAAATAAAAACAAAAGGAGCTAGACATAAGGTACTGTATTTGCTCAGGCGATTCTTGGTATTTGTAGGCGATTCACTGAGAAGTTACATGGGAAGAGATGAATTCTCGGGGCATGCAGCTCTTGTCCGCTCTGGGTCAGGGCTGCGGTTGTCACGGCTACCGCCGGGAGTCTGCAGTCCCTTTGGGGACCTGGGGGTGTTTGGCTGGAGTAGGAAATATGGGGCTGATTTCTTATACTTTGAACAAATAGGCAATAATATGGCTGTGAAAATGCTTCCATCGGGAGACGTGAAGTGTTTGTAGGGGAGAAGTCACAAGAGGTTGGACGAAGCAGGTCACCCTGTGTTCTGGTCTCAACAATGCCCGACTCTGGTCTCCAACAAGCTTCAGCTTTCAGGCCAGGCTGACTGTAGATGAAAAGTGCCCGCTGCCCATTGGTGCTCAAGCCTGGTGCCCCGCGCTGGAGAACAACGCTCGTTCTGTGGGCCTGGGCCTGGGGTCTCCATGTGAACAGTGTCAGATATTTGAAAAATGGTGCTTGCAAAGAAAAATAACAAAAAGATCGCAGTTCCTAAAAGCACTCAACAAGCTTCAGAAGATTCAAGCATGGCGGGCAACTAAAAAACTGTTCTTTTAAGTGACGTGAGAGTAATTTACTTCTGACTCATTGGTGGAATAGCCAGTCCACTAGATTTTGGACAGAATGGCTGAGTCAGACCTCCACTCATATTTTATTCAAGTTGCTTGCTTGCTGTTTTTCTTTTTCTTTTTTAACTTGAGCCTCACAATGGCCTTTTAGGGAGGGGGTCAAATATCATGTGTCTTGCTTTCCGTTGAAGAAAATGACTTCATCATTTACCCTTTGAAACTTGATGCCTTGACTGGTGTTTGGACAGTCATTTATGGTCCTTAAAATTAGTTAAAGCAATGATTTAAAAAAAACTCAGCCAAACGAATATGTTTTACACAAAGTTGAGGTAGGCGTTGTAGAACATCTCTGACGCAGAGACACGGTAGTGTAGAGGATCTAGTAAGTTATCCCAGGTCTCCTAATGTCAGAGCCAAGCCCCCAGCCCGAGATGGACACCCAGGCCCATGTGTGCTTTGAGTCACATCCGCATTGGCCAGTGATGCTGTAAGAGTAAGAGCACCCCTGAAAAACGGGAGACGACACGCTTCCACGGCAGCACGCTCATTCTCCATGCCGCGGCACCCGTGAACCTCTTAACTTCCACATGCCACAAAATGGAACACAGCTGCCCCTGTCACTGTTGCCGTTGTTACTTTGCTTCACCAGCTGTTCACCACTGAGAATTTAGACACCACGTCCTACTTGCAAGCTAACAAATTAATTTGTTTCAGAGGTGGTGGCAAAAGGCACAGACCCATGGGTGGGGAATAAAGGGCTTCGCTCCTCACCGTAGAATGAGCAGCGCGGGCAGCAGCGTGTTCTCACCGAGCCCTCTTGGCCCTGGGTCCCACATGGGCTCAGGTGGGTGATCAGAAATTCTGTGCATGGCTAAGGACCCTGAGACTGAGGACATAAACAATGCTTCCTAAACAAGCTATAAGCATTGAGGAGAAGAAGCAGTGGAGAAGCCAGTCTTGCTCTCACCGCAAGAGAGAAGTTCCCCTGCAGTCTCACTGACCCTGGCTTGCTCATTACTGCTGTAATTAGCCAGAGGACCACTTTGGAGCAGAAGACGGACAAGCTGCATCGTCCGCACAGGCCCTGCTAATTTACACAGACTGCTCATGGTGCTTGATGAACTCTAGCTCTTCAGGGTTGGTTGTCTTGTCAATAGACTTTAAAATTAGGGAAATGTTCTTTTGTGTTTATCCATATATTTGTGCATCTCAGAGCATTTTTTCTTGATTAAGGACACATTTTGTCAGGACTTCATTTTAAATTGAAGACCTTCCCCTAGTGGTTCTTGAAGTACAGATCTTGTGGTAGTGAATTCCTTCTGCTTTTATTTATCTAAAAATATTTTTATTTCAGTTTTATTATTTTTCTGCAAAAGTTTTTTTTGGGAAAATACTTTAATTATATGTAGAATTCTAGGTAACAGCTGCTTGGTATCTTCAAGATCTGTCTCATTATATTTTACTCTACATTGTATTGATGAGCAATTAATGATTATTTTATTATTGTGGCCTGGCAGTGCCTTATTTGTTTGATTACTTCTAATAATTCCTTTTAGCCTTGGTTTTCATAAGTTTGACTTTAATATGCCTTGTGGTTCTGAGCTTATTGGAGTGATGAGTTGAGTTAGGAAACGCTTGCAAAAATTTAGATTATTACTTCCTTAAATATTCTTCTAGCCAGGTGTAGTGGTGCACGTCTGTAAACTCAGCACTCAGATGGCTGAGACAAGAGGATTTCCATGAGTCTGAGGCCAGCCTGAGCTGCATACCAAGTTCAAGACTGGCCTGGATTAGGTAGCAAGACCTTGTCTCAAAAAAACAAAAAACAAAAAACAAAAAACAAAACAACAACAACAACAAAAAAAAAACAAGCAAACAAAAGATCTGTGATTACTTGTATGTTAGGCTGATATCATGTAGATTGTTAAGCCTCCGATCATTGCTTTATATATTACTTATTTCAGTATTTCGGTTTAGGAAGCTTCTATTTCGAACTCAAACTGCAATATTTTTGTGTCAAATCATGTTTTTTAGTGATTCGATTTCCATGTAGCTGCTTGCAGTGATTTCTGTCTTTCTGCTGAGCTCCCCCCATCTGTTCACATTTTCCTTAATAGCTTTGAAGCTCTTGCCAACTGAGTCTGAGTCACCGCTAGGTACTGCTGTGCATAGCGTATCATAGGTGATAGTCTTTCTGCCTTTACAAAGTGTCTAGTGATTTTTTCATTCTATGGTAGGCATTGTGAATTTCAAATTGTTCAAGCTGGTGACACAGAGGCGAGTGTGTTAAAGGACAGCACGGCCCAGTTTCTTTACAGTAGGTCTGGAAGACACTCTCTGTGTTACTTCCTGATAATTTCTTGTGTAAACTTCACAACAATCTGAGATATCTCAAAGAAAGGCATGCTCTAGAAGTAGCATTGTATGTAGCATTTAAATCTTTTACAGTGATTGCATCGCTCTGGTGCAATTTGAAAGCAAAATTCAAACACAGCATTACTAAACAAGCAAAGACTTCCATTTTTAACACCATTTCCTCAAACCTTTAAGAACATCCTCAGGGTCTTCACTGTCAGGGCTTCCTGTTGTAACAACACCAATTCTGTTTTTTCTTTTTTAAATTTTCACACTCTCCATAGGAGAAGGAACATGTTAAATGATAAGCCCTCCTGACTTTTGAAAACTGAGACCGCAGGGAGTTGTCTTTGACAGGTTATAATTTAAGATGCCAAAGCTAATATGTTTGGAAATATTTAAACAGATCAACATGTCGTTGTTAAAATGGAAAATGAAGAAACTTGTCCATATTTCCTCCCTTATGGAACAAAAGTAGCTCTCCCCTGAGTAGTCCAGCTCTTGGCGTGTCTCCACAGACAGCGCCCGACAGTTGGAGGAGGGGAAGGGGCACCGGCGAAGGAGCAGCTCTTCATCGGCTTCACATCAGAAGTGACCGTGGCACCACGTGGCCTGGGCGGAAGGCCAGGGCTGAGTTTTCCGTGGACGCTCAGGAGACGGGGAAAGCCTGCTCGTGTTTAGTATTTTGATCTAGAAAGTGGGTTGCAACACGCAAGAGAAGCTGAAGCCAGCTGCAGTCGTTTTGCAACGGCCTTCATATCGAAGAACTGAAGACTCTGCTTAATTCAAACTGGGAACAGATTTTAAAATGTCAGGGACAGCTGGAGAATCATTCTCTCAAAGTCCTGGGGCTCAGAAATGCTTGTCCACCTGGGAGGACCAGGAGAGAGAAGCCGTACTCCAGCTGTTCAAACAGAAATTGTTATCTCCGAAAGATTTCCTCTTTAAACGGGCCATTCCTCTTCTCCCTGTGACACTGTAAAACATATATTGAGTCTTTGTTCTGCTCCTGTATACACAGCTCCTGAACTCCTGGGAGGCCCCAGGGCAGTGAGTGTCTTTTCTATGCTGGGGAGTCAACCAAAGGCAGGCAGCTCCTGGATAGTTTTGCAAGACACCTTGTTTTTGTCCTTCCGTGTCCCTAACCAGGCCTCTGGGGACTTCTCTGTGTTTCCATGCAGCCTCAGCTCCTACCTTATAAGCGGCTGTGCTTGCCTCTACCCCTGCAGGAAAGTTTAGGATTGTTTCATTGGGCAGACGAAGGCTCAGCAAGATCAGAGGGTTGCAACTTCCAGTCCCTCCCCTTGTCCTGAACAGAGGAGGAGGAAGTGAAGGCTGAGGTAATCGCCACGGCCAACGACCTATCTGCTGTGCTGCCACAATAAGGCTTCCATAAGAACCCCCAAACAGCACTGAGGGTGCTTCTGGATAACTGAAAATACGGAGGCCCCACAGCAGGCAAGGAAGCTCCATGTCTCCTTTTCACACTTTGCCCTAGACATCTCTCCCACATGACCATTCATGTGTGTCCTTTTCTCCTCTCCGTCCTCGAAAGAGGCAAATATGTTTTCATGAGTTGCTCTAACAACTTAAGCGAATCCAAGGAGGAGGTCGTAGAGCTCAATGCATAGCCAGTGAGCTAGAGGCAAAGGCTGTGCTCTCTGTGGGTGCTGCAGATGGGTCTGGGGGGGGAGCAGTCTTGAGGATTGAGCCCCCAACTGGTAAGATCTGAGATTGCGGGCAGGTAGGTAGCACCATTCCATCAGGGGACATGCATCTGAGGCCCACTGGAGAGCTGCGAGGCTGGGGCGGGGCAGTGCTGAGTGACTAAGGGTCCTGAGGTGACAGTGAGAGAAGCAGCTGGTCTTCCTGGTCCTCCCCTCCAGTGCTTGGGAGAAGCCACTCTGTTCCCACTCAACCTTAGTGTCCACGCTACAGGGCTCTCTTTTATTCTCTCTCTCTGTCTGTCTCTGTCTCTGTCTCTATCTCTCTGTCTCTGTCTCCTGTCTCTGTCTCTCTATCTCTGTCTCTGTCTCCTGTCTCTGTCTCTGTCTCTCTCTCTCTGTCTCTGTCTCTCTCTCTCTCCCTCTGTCTCTCACAGTGAGATGTGTGCAAAGTGTGTACCCCTGAAAGGCACATGCTCCTGAGGTGGCTTGCCTGAGTCCCGGGGCCTGAATATCTTCCTGTCAGAAATCCTCTGTGTCCTTACAGGTGCCGTATAGACAACAACCTCTGTTTCCCCAGGTTGTTTGAAACTTGTGTGAACAAGTCCATAAAGAAGTATCTGCTGCACATTAGCCATTCAGTAGACATTAACTTTACGCGCACACACCCATCACCCCCCACACACACAGAAGCATGCGCGCGCGGGTGTACACACACGCACGCCCAGCCCCTCCATCCCTTGCACTCTCACTGCCACCCCCACAGCCTGGCTCCTGTCCCCGTGCCCCTGAGTGAGCGGGATAGCACCCAGTCGGGCTCTGCCTGGAGTCCCTTTCCCAAACTGTTCTCTAAGGCACAAAGACAAGGTGCTTGGAGCCCCTCTGAGCAGCCCTCTCCCTGCGCACTTGTCTCCCATTTTTCTCCCAAGGTGGCAGCAGAGCCATCAGTGTGGGATTCTTGGCTTTCGCAGGTGACTGTCATAACGTGGGGCCAACTTCAGGCTGTGTGGTTTGCATTCTACTACTTTTTCTAAGCATGCCAGGTAGGCTCTAGACTGTCTTTTCTCTGATTCAGAGGAGCAAATTTCTGCGAGCGTTTCCTCGCTAGATCCACCCAGTGTGCTCTGTGCAGTGAGGCACAAGCCCTGTGCTTCTGGATTTAACCAAGTTTGTGTTCTGGTTTTTTTCTCTTGGCGGCAGTAGGGGTAGAATCCAATGCCTTCGCACTGAGATACATCCCAAGTCTTGTTATCAATTTTGTTTTGAGACAGGGTCTTATTGGAGCTTCCCCTTCGGCCTTGGTCCTGCTGCCTCATCTTCCTAGCCCTGGATTTTTTTTTTTTCTATAAATACTTGTTTCTCTTAGATTTTTATTTTTTATTTCCCTCTCTTTAGATGGAAGTTTTGTAGTATTTTCCTACAGAGAAGGTAGGAAGATAACTTAGTCATTCCGGTAGCATTATCGTTAGATTTATTATTATTGCTGGTAGTTTATTAAGCATATTTTTTGCCATTGTTTTCTGATTAATTGCTGCTCAATTTTTGACACCTGGGAATGAGATCCCTTTGAGCATCTTTCATACAAAAACTGAGGTTTCCCCCACATTGTTCATACACTGATTCATCCCCAAAATCATTACACAGTTAGCAACCTTGGCTACCTCTTCAGCCCCAAGACAGCTCCCGAGGGGCTCTCCAGGAGTTCCAGGTTAATGACATTGGTGCTAGCAGCTCAGTTCCCTGGGAGGCTGGTCTTCCAGAAAGCTGAAGAGGAGCAAAGGGAAGAGGAGACAGTCATCAAGCATTAGTTTCAACAGGAGAGAGTTTTCGTTCTGACCCAGTATCTATGAATCAATGATAATCAGTGATAAAGCTCTGCTGATTGGAAACGTTTTCGACAGATTTCATTTCAAACCTTGTTTCTTCCCACGTGTGGCATCCTTGTGAGAGCTGGTACCATGGAGGAGTTAGAAGGCAGCTGGGCCTGAACCTTCTAGTCAGTGACAGTGGTCAACAGCATGGGTGGCAGCAGTGTTTGTGGAAGCAGCTCTGTACCAGAACCACCAGCAGGTGCTCTGCGCACTGGATCAGCCAGCCACTGACCCAACAGAAGGCAGGCTCAGGTCTATCACCCTGAAGCACGGTCTCCACAATGTCCTCACTACAACACCAGGTCAGTGTTGGAGGGGGACCTGGAAGTGAGGCCCCCAAGGCGATGGCCCTGGCTTCCCATTAGTCTGCCTATGGTGAATGTCACCTTAGCTCTCCACTGACCAACACGGCACTTCTCAGCAAGGTCTGTGAACCAGCAGCGTACGAATCACCTGAAACTCGTAAGGGTACAAACTCTTGGGCCCTGCTCCAGACCTACTAAATCAGAACTGAGGAAATCTCATGATGTTTTTTTGTCTTCTTCTATTTTATTTTATTTTATTTGATACAGCAGCTCACTACACAGTTTGGTCTCATAATGACACTCCTGTCTCAGCCTCCCTAATGCTGGGATTATAGGTATTCACCATCATGCCTGGTTCTGAGCCAGCACAGTGTGCCCAGGGTTCAAGAGCTGGCAGGGCATGTTGTACTGGGGATCGAACTCAAGAGCTTTTCCTTGCCTGGCAGGTGCTTAGACCATTGAGCTATCTCCCCTGCGTCTTAGGATGGTTTTGATTCCTACTAAAGTTCTTGAAAACAATTGCTCCAAAATTATGCAAACCACTATAGTAGCCACTTGTTATGTGTGGCTATCAGAGTTAATTTAAAGGAAGTAGAATAAAAAGAGTCTGGTAGTCACTGGTCCCGCGCAACAAGTACCATCAGAGTGCATAAGGCAGACACTGAATGCTGCTTTAGTAGAATGGAAGTCCTCCAGGTGGACCTCTGCCTCTGACTCTTTTCCAACTAGGGTCCAGTTATATATCTGCCTTAGTTACTTTTCTCATTTCTGAGATAAAATACCAAATATTCAAACTTAATGCGAGGAAAGCTTTATTTAGCTCAAGTCTGTAGAAGTTTCACTCTGTAACTGGCCTGCTGCAAGGCGGGGCATCTTGGGAGAGGACAAGAGTTCATCGCAGCAGAAGACAGAAAAAGCAAGGAGAGATAGATAGATAGATAGATACAGACAGACAGACAGACAGACAAACAGACATGGACAGACTGACCGACAGGGATTAGGGTGGTGTCAACCCAACCAGCGCATTGATCCAACCATCACTCACCCTTTATCCTAGAACTGCTCTATTAATCAATCACATATTCTAGACTCAGCCACCTCCAAAAATATCTTATGATCACAGGAGGCTTTGGGAGGATATCTAGATACAAACCATAACACTATCTTAACTCTAGCAGTCATCGTGTTATGTCACCGGTATTCCCGTACGTGTGTAACTCTCCATCTATAAACTGATGACGTCCAGACTTCTGTGTTATTCTTCTTCATGTCCGCAGAGCAGGGCCATTAGTCTAGTGCATACTGGTTAGTAAGTAAGTATGAATACAACAAACACATACCCGAGTTACTAAAAGGAAATATTTTATCAAAGGGTGGAGAAATTTTGATTGTTTCTTCATACTTTTAATATGTGTGTTTATCTTACATCATGTAGGAAAGAGCTAAATTGATCACAAATGCCTTAATTTTAGGGAGACCTAATCCACTTAGATTTGATGAAGTTTTGGCTTCACTCTTAGTTGAAACAGTAAATGGGAGGCCTTCTCTTTCCTGCCTACAACTATGTTGGAAATGTACTCTTTAGAGAAATAATCTCCTTCTCTCTTTTGCAGAGAGGTTATTCTTGAAATAAATAATGCAGGCAGGGGAAAGCACTGATGATAATGCCATTCACTCAATAACACTAAGAGCCAAATTATTCCACCTACTTAAATCATTTTTATCTAGCTCATGAAAAGAAGATAATTTAATTTCAGGAGATTAGAAGCATTGATTGAGCTGAGAGTCCCTAAGGCATTTATTAGACAAATGAGACCAATGAAAAAGAAATGTATTTTTCTCTTTAATTTCCACAAAAGATTTATAGCCAAACCTGGGAGAGTTGCTGTTTAAAGTGTAACACGTTCCCCCAAAGTTGACACCCACTGGACATCATAGGCGAAGACCTAATGGAGAAGCTGCCCGGGACCTTGGGCTTTGGGCTGCAGCATGGCCTCTCCACCCTGATGCAGACTTTGCTCCTAAGTTAAAGGCTGCAAAGCCAAGGAGTGGTCACAGCTCGGGCCCACTGGCTCCAAGCTGCAGAGATCCTGCCATGTTAATAATAACCATTATTACAGGGTATATCAGCTACACAAGATTTCCCCTCCAGGATGGAAGAGATTTAAAAAGAATTAAATTCAGTTTTAATAAATGTCTCAATTTGGGTTCAGTGGAGATGAGACCAGAGGAGAATTTGTCTCTGTCAGGTCCAGGCTTTACTCCTTCTGAATGATAAAGAATAGGCTTGAGTTCTCCTTCCTCCCACCCTAAGCCTGCCCCCTCTTCCAGGCGACCTCCTCCACCCAACTTCCTCCACCCGGCATCCAGGAAGACTTACTCACTAACACGGGCTTGCCCCAGGCTTGCACTGAGGGTGGTGTGGCTGGATGGGGATAGGAGGAGAGAGCTTCTCCAGAAGCTGCTCCTCCTTCCTTAAACTACAAGGCAGGTGGGTTACGGGGGCAGGTTGAAGGGGCTCAGTCAGTCTCCTCACTCCCGGCCTCTTCAGGTAGGTTTAGGTCTTCTTTGCACCTGGAGACTTTGGCCAATCCCTTCCCCCATTTTGGCCAGATAAGTCATGACTACCCTACTAGGAACGAGAGGACAAGTCCTCACAGTGAGAACCTGGATCAGTGTAGGTCCATTTCCAGAAAAGATGTCCATCCCTGACCTTAATGACAGGCAGCTGGGTCCTTGCAGGGGCAGAAGAGGAGCTGCTGATAAAGTGTGGATGTCTAGGGCCAGCGGGACCTGGCTTTAGGGCCAGCTCTGCACCTTGGAAGCTGTAACTGGTCCTGAGGAGCCGTAGTCTCCCTGTCTATGAATAGTAACAGTATGAACATAAATGGGACGCTTTTCTTCTTTATTCAAGTAAAACTCCCCCATGGTGTCCATCAGGGTTGCCCAGCCTTTGTGGACTTCTGAGAATTGTGCTGCACTGAGGACTGGCAGAGTTCCCCGTCCACGAGAGACCCGCACTTCCTGGCACCCAGGAGGTCTCTCCTCCTTTTCTCCACAGTCCTTACATTGCCCTAGAACGCCTTGAACATTTCTTGTCCACACATGATGTAGACCCAGGTCCCCCTTCTTCTCATGAATACAACCAGGAATCAACACAGGAGAGAACTACTAGAGTGCGCTGCCAGACAGAGGATGGGACCATGTGAACTTCTGGGACAGGGAGAAGAGTGCAAGTAGGAGTGTCTCAGGGTCCCCAGCAATAGAGGAAGGCCACCCGGATGCGTCAGCTCCCAAACCTCGGCCCAGCAGCAGGGGGCAGCCTCATACCTCCCTATGATGGGATGGGAGTCCTAGTGACCACACCTGACCACACCGGGACCCAGCCCAGCCAGGCAGGAGGAGGAGGAGGCCTATCAATAACCAGCAGCTAGTGAACGGATCTTCCCTTCTAGAGGGGAGAAGCAGGGAACTCAGCGAGCCAAGTCCCCAGAATCCAGGGGACAAGGAGAAAGGAACCAACACTGACCACAAGAAGGAGAGGAAGCAGAGTCAGAAGAGGATTTGAAGAAACAATCGCTGAACACTTTCCAAGCTTAGCCACAGACACAGAATAACAGGACCAGGAAACGGAAACAGGCCTGAGCAAGAAAACCAAAAGAAATTCACATCAAGATGTATTCTAAACTTTTGAAAGTTGGAGACAGAGGTCAAGAAAAGCGTTTGAAGGCAGCCAGACACGTTCATTCTGCCCCAGTGGAGCTTCCATTTTAACAACATCTTTGTTGAAATGAGCAAAGTAATTTTTTAAAGAAATAAACATGCTTATTCGAAAATTTATGTGCATTGTTCAGTACCTGGAATGGGCAAATAACCTTGACAAAGAAGGATGAAGAGGCGAGCCAGCGGGCCCGGTAGTCTGTTCATACAGCTATGGTAATTAAGACAGTGTGGCTTTGGTAGAAGGACTGGCACAGATGTTTTGCACAGAAACATGATATTTGTATATCTTTATGGGGGCACATTGTAGATTAATGCAACAGAGTAAAGAATCTGGGCACAGACCTGCAAAAATCTGCCCAAAGGATTTTTGGCAAAAGCACAACAGCAATTTGATGGGTCAGGGCAGCCTCGCAGTGGCTCAGGCGACAAGACATGAAGAGGCAAAGATGAGAACGCTAGCCTTTGACCTGACCGTCAGGCCTCAGGCAAAAATTCACTAAAAATTGACTACTGACTTAAAAGCAAGTGTAAAACTAAAAATATTTAAAAAATCTTCAGTAAAGTCTTTCAGATTTGGAAAACTAATAATTTAGGCAAATAAATTTTGTTGCAACTGTTACCATAAGCAAAAAGTACAAAAAGAGAGTTGACATTTTGGGCCTTATCCAAATTAAAACTTTTGATCTGTGAAAGTCGATGTGAAGATAAAAAGATAAGTGCGCCCCTGGAGAAGACATCTGCAAACCCCGTGTCAGAAGAAGCATGCCTGTTCAAGTTACACGAAGGGCTCCCAAAACTCAATAGTCAAAATGTAACCCCATGGGAGACCGGGCTGTGGGACACGAGGGCATATCGCACCTCAGAGAATTCACGGTTGGAAAGCAAGCCCATGGAAACGCTGAGCCTCACCAGCCAAGGGCGCTGCCATACTGCACAAATGCGCGCAGCACTTGGTTGAACAGCTGAGCCTCACGTGGAGCCAGGGGCAGCTTCACCAGAGGAACGGCTCACCGTACGGAGATGCACGCGAGCTGTGGATTAGTACAGGGCCACCAAAGAAGTGAAGGAGTGACACAGCCGGGGGCCTCTGTAACTCTCCAGAGAAACATGCCACATTCAAACATGCAATACAGTACACCATTCTACGTATATGAGGTTTCCGTAAAGAACGAAGTTTTAGAAAGTGGAGAGGAGAGCAGGGTTCGCCGGAGGCTTCCGGGGGCGTGGGGGGAGGATGCAGGAGGGAGGTGGGCGTGTGTACAGAACACGAGAGGGGTCTCTGTGGTGTTTGAAATGTGCTGCTCTTAACTGTGGTAATGGGTGCATGAAGTTACATGTGGAAAACCGGACAGAACTCCACATACAGGAGAACAGATGAGACTGGCAAAGTCTACGTCAGATGAATCATCGTATATTGATCATGATATGCTATAGTTTTGAAAACTGCTGCACGGGGGAAACTTGGTAAAGCATCTTTGAATCTCTGGGTAACCTATTCATTGTCAATGAATCACTTTTTTATTAGAAATTGAATTTCTATCCATTATTGTATATAATTGCATGGGAACTTTAATTCTAAAATGAGTACTTACCCCACTGAACTATTGTGTGGATAGCTCTATCGTTGCACCTGCTACTCTCAGGGCTGAGAGCCCTGCCCCAGCGTTTGTCAGCCTAGAGGGCCATCCTGGTAGCTTTCTTGCAAAGGTTTGCTGGTGGGGGCTTTGTGGCTACCCAGCTCCAGGCCTTTCGGATTTGGTTGGTTAGTGTTAAATTCCTTTCCTTTCTTGAAGAAAATGAAAGAACAAGTTTGTCCTCACTTGATGTCTGTTACATTATTTTTGTTTTCTAGGAGAAAATACCAAGTTTGGTCAATTGTGTGGAATAGACCAGAAAACTTCAAGGACAGCTGTGAGTGAAGAGCCCCCTAGTGGTCACCTGTCTGGCCTGCAGCTTCTCGCAAGGAGAGTTAAGTAAGGAATTACTTAGAAAACTTTCCAGGGTGGGCTCAGCAGAAGCCTACATTTTAGCCTAGAAGGATGGACCAGTGGGGCCGTTCAAAGCGAGGGTCTCACTGGCTGAGTTCGTTCCCAGCACTTGGGTTTTGTGTGAGCCGAGGCAACAGTTGTGTGGTGGGGCACACACGGAACCTGGGGCAGCGAAACGGTTTCCTCTAGTCGGGCAACAGAACGGAAATTCAAGTCTGCGTACTGCGCAGCTGCACAGCTGGGAGGTGTTTATTCACCAAGTGGAGCTATGGTGAGCTGTCTCATCTTGGAGAGCAACCTCTGCTGGGATGAACGGAAGTTCTAGAGTATTGCAGTGCTTGGGCTAGGGGCGTGGCTACCATCCCTGAAAATACATGCCGCAAAAGACTTGGGAGGGTGTGAGGGATGCGGAGTGGAGGTGCTTGTGTTAGTCAGAACGGATTGTGGTCCAGAAAACAACTGCTGTCCCAGAAAATTGTCTATGTGCTGCTGAGGAGGCTGTACCAGCCTCTGTCTATTTTGGTGAATCTGGGGATCATCATCCTAAGATGCTATTTTGGCACCGGAAGCCAGATGGACCTGGCGAAGAGAGCCCAACAGTTGCTTGAAGTCTCCTTGGGAGGAGCTTGGGGTGCCCCTTGGAGGTGGTATTTACTGACTTGGGGAGTGACTGGCTATGTCTGAGGCAGTGTGTGGGGGCTCGAGTTTGCTGTTATTATGCACGATGAATCACAACTAGTGAACTCCATGTCAGAAGCCGAGAACCAGTAGCTCGCACACTTTACAGTTCAAGTGTTCCGGGATAGGACTTTTCAAGGGGAGTACTCACTGGGTACCGTGTCCTACCAAGTACAAGGATTCTGTGGACATCTATGATAGAAATGTGAGCCATGGATTCTGCCACCAGACTCTCACCAGGTAGCCGAGAGAATACATCATCCACAAAAGTGAAGCCAACAAGAGATAGAGGCAGGTAGAAACGCAGCACAGCTGGTGAGGGCTCACTCAGCCGGGATGGCCGGGGAGGGAGGGAGGTAGGATAAGAGGAATTGTTAGGCTGAGAAAGAGTAGACCTTCCAGGAGGAAAAATTGCTTCAGTGGAGATGCAAAGAGAGTAGGTGGGTGAGGAATAGCATTGGCTGTTAGGGACAGAAGCCCAGCTGGGCGGCTTAACCTGCTATTTCTCTCTTAAGACCTGGCATCTTGAAGTAGGTAATGCAGGATGGTTAAATGGCTTCATGGTGCCATAATGCCACTACCCTACTACCGTCTTTCTGCTCCTCTTCCCTGGGTATGTGGTCCTAAAGCTAAAGAGCTTTGTGTTTTATTCATGAGGTGGTCAGCCACTCAGGACAAAGGACAAAGGCATGCGTCTCTGGAGTCTTTTCTTGTGAAGCATTGGCCAAGGATTTCTGCTTGGTACGTGGCCACCTACCCCTTAGTTAGATGGACTAGCTGCGCACATTGCCACCCAGAACAAAACAGAGGCTCTACTGGCAAAGACACACGCAGTCTGGTGGGAGGGTAGGACAGGTTGGTGCATCCAAGGGAGCTCAGAGCCTAGCATTTGAGTGAGGTGTGGGGCAGTAAATCATTTTTTGATTCTTTGGGCAAGTCTTTTCTGTGCCCCAAAGTGGTACAGAATATGTGGTGTATGCTTAGCTAGCAAGAAGCCTTGCAGGGGTCCTGCTGGGCATTTGCCCTTTAGCAGGGATGTGTCCTCAAGTGTCTGCAGGGAGCACCAAGCACTTCCCAGTCTCTTGGGGTTTGGGCAAAGGCTCTGACTGTGCCCTGAATCTGGCATGGTCTAGTCTGGCCGCCACCCGGACTGTAGCTCCTTCCAGCATTGGTCATCTTTCTATGGCACTGGCTGGCGGGAGACTGTTCAGGTGCACTTATGTTTCCATGGTCTGTGTGTTGCCATGACCATGAAGGCTGCAGCCTTCATGTAGTTCTCAGGCGCTGGCAGCTGTTACCCACCTTCCTTCTTCTGCTCCCATTTCTTATTCACAATGTAATTTTAGTGTGTGTATCTATAGAAATTATATTACTAACCTAGCATTATAAAGTTATAATCAGAAGTACTTGAACCTTGATCCCGAGAAGAGCAATGGTTATGCTGAGTCACCTACTCTACTGCACTATGCTGCCGAGCTGACTCGCTTGATCGTGACTGTTGTGTAGGGGCTGTAGTGGATTTCTAACCCTTGGTCAACTTATTGTACTCAGCTGAATTAAACTAGCTTGGTGCTGGGTGCAGGAGGCCAACCTGCGGATTGTTACCAGCAGCATAACGGCGGAACAGGAGAAGCTTCTGGAGTGCTGTTAGGGACACTGTTCTGAGCTGCTGGAGCTGTTGGAAGCTGCTGGTTTTATTGGGCTGTTCTGCTGGAGGACCTGGCCATTCTGCCTTTCCTGATGAACTTTGGAGGAGTTTTGGCCTCATCTTGAGCATGGCTTGCTGGTCCAGAGGGGAAGATGGCGCACTGCTCAGCCTCATGGGGAAGCTTGTCACGTCGCTTTCCTGATGGGAACCCAGCTTTCCTCATCACTGGAGGAACGTGGGATCTCACTGCTGCTAAGGATGGCTATAGTATCTTGAGGGGAGCTCTGGTGCTTACCTTGTGTGTTGCTTCCTAGCTCCAGTGCAGATCCCTCAGTCTGCTAGCACAGATCCTTCATCCAGCTGGCATAGACTTCCTGGCTTCCACCGCTGACCTTGCTTTGGTCCTTTCCAGCGCAGATCCATAAAGAAGGCCTGCATGGGACTTTGTCATGAGTTCTAGGCCTCCAGTTGGACTGGTGGGAGGCACAGTTATGGGCTCTAGGTTTTCAGCTGGACTCATGTAAGATATTAGAATCTAGACCCTCAGTTGGGGTCTTTAGTGTTTATGTGTGTGGACAGATTTCCTGTATTTGTTTGTGATTCTTAGGTGATTTATTATAAAATATTACTGTAAAATGGGTCCTATGTTATATTTTTCCCCTTGCAAAAGCCCTAAACCACAACAGGTGTCTTAGTCTGTTTAGGCTGCTGTAACGAACTACTGCAGACCAGGCGCCTTGAGCATTAGAACTTTCTTTCTCACAGTTCTGGAGATGAGAAGACGGCACATGCCTGCCTTCCAGTACGAGCTGTCTTCTCATTTTCTGGCTTCTGTGAGGTCTCTTTTTTTTTTTTTTTTTTTTTTTTGTTTCATTTTTTTTTTATTGTTTAAATTTAACAATGGTTATATTACATATTTTCATTATGAGATCAGTTTAGATTAATACATATAGGTATATAAGATTGATCAAACAATTAAACATTAACCTTTCTAAATCCACATTACTTTTTTTTTTTCTTTTCCCCTTTCTTTTCTTTGAAAGTTGACATATTGCATATTGTCCTCACAATCATTCTACAGAGTGCAGTGTGTGGGCATGACCCACCTCCCTATTGATGTTGCTTAGAAAAAAAAAAAAAA
>PVJA010014606.1:0-47079 GCA_004027025.1 Myocastor coypus | reverse complement strand
ATTGAAGACTGAGGAGAGAGCTCAGTGATATAAGCACCTGCCTGGAAAGTGCAAGGACTGGGTTTGATCCCCAATACCGCATGTCATGCCAGTCCCGGGGTGCCATCTTGGCCCAAAAACAAGTGTGGCGGCACATGCCTGTAATCCCAGAACTGGGGAGGCTGACACACAAGGATGACTATTAGTATGAGCTGCATAGCAAGACCTTGTACCAAATAAATAAATGAAAAGAAATTTGGGAATCTTGTTATCCTTATATATGGAAACATTCCTTATTACAAAGGCTAATTGAGAGAAATCGTCAGTTTCTACTAACATATTTAAGCCCTCTAAAATATATAACTATTAATTTAACAAACTAAAATTGAATAAATGTATCTGTAGTCAAAATAAGATAAATTAGAACATTCTCTTCTATTCTGCTGCTCTTGTCACATCTTGTCTTGATCTTAATTATTAAGTTGGTCAAAATTCAATATAATTTGCTTTGGACACCATGGACCTTAGAACTCCAATTGCATGTCATTACCCCTCTGTCCATCTGTCATCCCTACCCATGAGCCTTTTATCCATTTGCTAAACTTTCAGGCCTATAAGTTTCAAACAATGCCTTGTCTCTGCCTGGATCATCTTTTTGTGCACATTTGTATACCTTTGCCACCACTAGTCCTTAAGCCTCCTCTCCTCAACAAGCTGTACCAACTCATCCTTTAGATTTGCATTTAAATATCATTTCCCCTGTGGGGACTTAATTTTTTATTTGCTCTGGTAGTCACACTTCATAATTTCTATTTGCATACCACTGAAATTTCTATTATGGTATACATGACAATGAATAAATTACATAATCTTAATTATGTACATACTTCCAAAGGGTAGTAATCATCAAAATATTGGTCTGTTTTGCTATCTTCCTCGATTTCCAAGGTATCATAAACACTCCTTCTATATTAGGTGCTCAATAAACATTTGTGGAATTCATATTTCTTCCAGATCTCATTCCATTTTGTATTGAACCTCCTATAGAAATTTATTATACAGTAAGTTAGTGTTCCTTTTCAGTACCTGATGCTGGGTATGCTAATATATTCTGCTGGAAAGAAGTACTAATAATATTTATATTAGGTAGCCTTTGACGATATGACTAACATTCTATGACAAGTTGTTCAAAAAGAAAAGCAATTAAAAAGATGCCAAGCCCTGTTCTATCCTACTTTCTGGATTTTGAATCAGTAACTTATCCTTTCATTGCAATTTTCATCTTCATTTTGTCCCATTTCTCAGATTTATGCTAAATTTTAGTAAAAATAATTCTTTACTTTTAGACGACGTCATTTTTAAAGAGAATACAAATTAGAAATGATACCAAATTTCACTAAACAATAAACAATATTTTTGTATTGCATAATTTCTTCAAATTAGTTGTTTAGATTACCATGTATGTATGCAAAATTGAAATAAAAATTATGAAAATCAAGACAAGAATCAAAATTGGTCATTACCTGCCCCTTTCCATGAACCAGCAGAAATCAACCACACAATTATCTGAGCCATCCTGCATGCATACATAGATTTATCTCTTCCTGACATCCCTCCCACTCCTGTCTTCTCATCTCACTATTTCTTTCTCTTTGAGATAATTCTTCCACTTTTCACAGGATCTCTTATATCTAAAATCAGAACTTTTGTGATGTTATTCAAGCTCCCAATCAACTATTCAACAACATAAATACTATGGTAGCTTATTAGTAATGAAGTCATATGAACGAAGCATTGACCATTTAGAATCTATGAGGCATTATCCAGAATGAATTTTCTTTTAATTCTGCCAACAGTTTTAACATGGAAACAGTCATCTTTTCCATTTCACAGATGAGGAAATTTATGCAAGATATAACAGACTTGCTCAAAGACACACACATAAGAATATTTCAAGATGTGCTGGGCATGGTGGTGCACGCCTGTAATCCCAGCACTCGGAAGACTGAGGCAGGAGGATCAGTGCAAGTTCAAGACCAGCCTGGTCTACAAAAGTGAGCTGAAGGCCAGCCTGAACTTCATAGTGAGACCCTGTCTCAAAAAGACAAAAAAAAAAGAATATTTCAAGGGCTCAAACTCTTTCCAATATGCTCTTATGACTGAAGTATATAAAGTATTTGGAGAACTCAATATCTTACTATCAAGTTAATGCAATTGCTAATTGCCCCACTTTTTCTACTGTCAAGATCACATTTCACTATCCTATTATCTGAGAATTTAAACCTTCATCATTATTTTACTGGATCAAAAATAAGGCATCTTCTCCTAAAATTAGATCACACAATAAAGATGTGGTAACTTTTTTTTTAATTTTATAGCCTAATCTCAGAAGTAACATCCCATTATTTCTTCCATATTCATTTGTATTTTGAAGAAAAGAAAACTCAGCAATGGAAATAATGCATGAATTTTCAAACAAGATTATAGGAGCATAACACTTGTTAGTATACTATCTATAATTGTCCTGAAAGTATTTGCTCATATTACAAAATATAGGCATGAAAAATTGATCAAACAATATAGGCATGTCTTTCTTTTCAATGGATATATGTGTATATATGTGTATATATATATATGTTTTGGTGTGTGTTTTTCTGTGTGTGTGTGTGTGTGTGTGTGTGTATACATGATAGTTAAAGCATGGTATCTTGACACTGATGGGGCTACCACATTTATTCTGTCTTTCTGCAGAACAAGCTATTAGTTCAGGTCAGTGATTCAATAATTAACTTACTGGAGATGTAAGCATACAGAAAACTGCATAGCAATTTATGTTATATGAGATCAGTAAACATCTAATTTACAACCAGTATCATGCATACTTTGTTGTGTTTAAGGAACTATACATTAGATACATAGGATCCTAATCAGCAATAAGGTTATTGCACAAATGGCACTTACTATCAGTGTGACTTCTGCACATCTTTCTGACGTGTAATCTGAGATTACCACATATCAAAGTGATACTTTATTATATATATATATATATATATATATATATATACATTTAGAAATAGTAAAATATTTCCCTAAACACAATACTACAAATTCGATAGTATTTTTGTTTTGCAGTGTTGAAAAGTGATTATATATATAAAGTTCAGGTAAGTAACCAGTACCAGTTCAAGCCTCCTTGATAGAGTGATTGACTTTGTGATTCACTTTGTGAATCAGTGCATAAACTGCCTGCAAAGAACTCTCACTTTCCTTCATCATAGATGTCTTTTCCTTCTATTAGCTCCCATGGCGATGAGGACATTATGTTCTTTCTTTGCGTTCTACTTAGTTAAGGCACCTTAATTATGGACTCTCAGTTGCTATTTCATAAATTGCTGAAAGACTGTTTATCTTTAAAGAAATTTAGGAGGAATTTCCAACAGTCCAACTACACAGAACAAACATTAAAATAGTACTTTATTAACATCCAATATTATTAATATTGCCAACTGTGGATTCTCCAAGTTTAAGTATAGGAAATATATGTATTCCCTTATATTTCTTGCAGATATTATTGGCTAAATTAAAACCTAGGCTTAAATTTCAACTTTCCCAGTAATGTGATAAAGAAAATAGTGAGAAATGCATGGAAAAAAAGAGTAAAAATGTACAGCTTATTTCTAAATTTATCTGGCCAACTATTTCTTTAAATACAGTAATCAAAGTACAACATAGTCACATGATTTGCAGAAATTTCAACTATACCAAATGTAGAACTAATAAGTGGTAAAAATAGAACTATACTATGAGTTTCTGACGGTGGCCCCTCAATAGTATACTGAAAAACAGGCAGGTATCTCAGTATGAGTTATATGTATTAAACAAATTACCAAAGCCTTTTATAATTTTGACATATATATGTAAAGTTTTACTTTTTAAATTTCTAGGAAAATTATATAAGGGCCATTTGCCAGTTTTGTTCCCCAAGGGATCAGTAAGTTTTGGCAGATAACAAATCTAATGGTCCTTGGCCAGATTTGTGTTTATAGTGAAAAGAGTAGGAAAACTTCGAAGGGAGAGGTGATTGGAAAACTGAGAACATAGTTTTTTCTTGTAAACCACAGTGCTGTATTCAAAAGTTTTTTCTCTGAAATTTCTGTCTCCAAACAATAATTATTAAACAACAAACTTTATACTTAGGCAGATGTAGGGACTGAGATTCGAACCCCCACTGACATCCTGGCACCAACCCTAGGGCACTCTGAGACTGTGAATAAGACTAAGTGTGGGGGCCCAGGAGGATGGCTCAGTGGTCTAAAGCGCCTGCTTAGGAAAGCTTGGGCGGCTGCAGGGACCGTGGTTCGATCTGTGGCACCACATGCTGTGCCAGCCCTGCCCTCAGGGGAGGCTGAGCCGGCCATAAAAATAAACAAACAAAAGTTCTGAAACAAGAAAAAATAAAATAAAATAAAATAAAATAAAAGACTAAGTGTAGTAGCATGTCCCTGTAATCCCAGTGCTTGTGAGGCTGAAAAACAGGAGGATCAAGAGTCCTATCTACGTAGTGAGATCCCGTAGACCCTGTACTAAAAAGATATCGAAACAGGAAAGAACAGCCTGCAAATTGTGAGGTGTGGAGGAGCACAGAGCAATGATTCACAGCTTAGTAAGACTAATGCCCCAGGTGTAATCACAAACACACCCAGATAAAAACAAAGCAAACCCCCAAGCACAAGTAAAGCCTTTATTTTAAAGGACAAAACATGGAACTGAGAACACACTGCTTCAATTAAACAAAATAAATATATTCATTTATACTGCAGTGTTCTAAATCTTTTTTGCTTACGATTTTTTGAAATATCTTACTGATTGTAACAGATAAACACCTCTCTGTTGGCAGATAATGTGTTTAATAGCCGCTAAACACAGCAACATGTGCCTTTCAGTGAGTATTAATGCCTTGTAACTCAGTGATACCAGCACATTGTTAATTAGTTCAAAATACAAACCTGTATTGAATATAAATAATATTCAAACCCTTGCTGACTGTAAAATTCAAGTTAAATTTAAGTAATTATAAAATCACTATGGTTTGAGATTAATAACATGTTTTTGTCAGTCAGTATTGTATTTGTAAGTAGTATTATGTACTTAGTTGTGAAATGAGCAAGAAAATACTTGTGTATTAAAAGGCACAGGGAGCACAAGCAAGTTGGTTACAGAGAGAAATGAGGTATGCATCTCACTTTTGCTACATTAACTGCTCCACTGGAGCAAACTAATTAATTTTTCTTCATTGTGCTGTAATCAGCAAGCTTAATCTAGGGAAAAGAAGAATGTAATTATTATTGTAAATATTAAAGGTCTTACTACCTGTCATTCAGTTGCAGTAAATAAAGAAATTTCAATCACTTGTTAATGTGCTATGGCTGCTGGCTTTATTTTTAGTTCAATATATTTCTTTTATGTACTATTAAGTGCATAAATTAAATCTTAGTAATATTTCTGTACTGAGGATCATTAAAGTCTATTTGTTCCACAATAGATAAAACTATTTCTCCATATTATCTCAATAAGAAATTCAATCTTGAAAGGTTTAAAATTTTTTCTCAAATTTGACTTATCACAGAAAAATACATATCTGAGAATTTCATATTTCAGTCACTTCAATATTTATTTTTGAATTGACTTATAGTGGTCATTATTTCATACTTGCCTCTATGATCACAAAGTACACATAGCTAAATGTGAATGTCTAGCAGGTTAGGAGAAAAACTTGTAGTTGAATATGATTTTAGATGGCAAGGAAATCACTAAAACACCCAATGACACGCAGAGAATATAAGAGATGAAACAAAGAAACTTCAGATATTCAAATCACCCTATGGGCAAGTTCATGCGATTCCAACATTATGTATATTATGCATTTAGCTTAAAGCGCTATTGGGATAATACATAAGATTAATCCCCTTTTGGATCACTTTGAGAAATAATCTGTATTTCAGTGTTTATAGCTTTCTTTTAAACAATGGTGCTTTGCAGGGCTGGGGAAATAGCTCTGTACAATAAATGCTTACCTGGCAAGTTCAAGGACCCGAGTTCAATCCCCAGTTCCGCAACAACAATGATAATAATAATAATAACAATAATTTTTTACATTTTGTACCATATCCCATCAACCATTCTCTTTTTTCAGCTGCAGCTATTTTTTGATACATGATTAGGAAATCAGAGGGTTAATATCGCCAAAGTAACTGTCCATTGGCAGGAATAGGAGGATCAAAAATAAACTGTTTCACCAAAGGTCATTTTTGAGGGGAAACCTACATGCTTACTCAGGATACCAAAACAGTTTCAGGAACAATAGTCTGTGAGGATAATCAATAAAATACATAACGTTCTCCTTACTGGATTTCCTTCCTTCTCTTTAATTTTGCTAATTCTCCTATGTCCCTGCATTCTCTCACCAAATAATTTCTTTTGTAACCAACAGTCAAGATTATGGATCAGACTTTGCTTTTGGGAAAATCTAAAGTGACCCCCTTAGCTATCTCTGTCACACTGATCAGATAGGGAGCACGGGCTATGCCTTTTAACTCTTTAGGGGCCAGTGCAATATCTGATACAACAAAACTAAGTTATATAGGTTCTGTGATTTCATTTTCAGTTGGGATGAAATTGGTATTCACAAAAATAAGAGGGGGCAGCTTCCCCAAGGTCACACAGCTCTAGATAATGGAGAAAAAATTGAAACTTAGATCTCTGCTCCTTGTACATTGCTATATGGCTTTTTTAACCTTTCCATAGGGTTGCCTTCCAGGACTTTTGAAAATTCACTCTCCTCTCACTCATGCTAATAAATACAGCAGTTATATTTTATCTCATCTTTATCACTCCACAGCACATGATCCATTATTGGTTAATGATCTACCTCCTTAACTTCTGCAATTATATTTAACAAGCACCTTAAAATGTCTTAAGTTATAAAAACAGGGATCTTGGAGTTAAAACTCAAATTTCCTGTTTGTTCTCTTAAACTCTGCCTTCATACAGATATTGTACAGATTATAAGTGATAGTAAGCATAAAATCTTAGTACATTGCCTGAAACAGTAAATACTCAACAAAGAGTGTCTCGTATTATTTTTACCTGAAACAAAACTACCCAAGAGTAGGAGCACCCTACTGTATCTACCAAAACACTTAGTAAAGCCAAAACTCAAGCAAGTTCCATTACTCAAAGAACAGATAAATAATGAAACGTAATGACTTACTCTGTTCTGTCCACCTACTATGCTTTCCATGTGCTCATCTTCCCCTTTTATTTTAAAATATTCTCTCATCTTTATTTACAGCCAAGAACGACCATTCTTGGGTGAGACCTTCCTCAATTTATTCTAATTCTAAATACTTTTATTCAATTAAGTTTCAATTTCTACCTCTGGAGGAGCCCCCTATTTTCCAGTGCAACCCTGGATGATTTCTCTCATAGAGTTCCACAGTATTCATACATGATAGAATCAAACTTCAGACTTCACATACAGCTTTTACATCAGGCCTCGCGCTCCATTTTAGTCATCCCAACTCTCAAGTTACACTGAAAATTCCTTGAAGGCAAGCATTTATCCTTTCTCCAGCTACAGAATGTGGTCCTTCTAGAAATATGGCTATCAATGGATAATACTGAAAATCTGCTTTTGTGTGTGTGTGTGTGTGTGTGTGTGTGTTCTGTAGTTGAATTTCTGTATGCCAATCAGGCTATTGTTTTCATCAGGTGAATTAAGTTAAAAAAATCTGTCATTTCACAAACGGATTCTTTTGGGTTGCATTTAGTTTTTATACATTTGTATGTTTGTAATGTGTTGCTACCTAAGAATCACAGATATGAAAAGTATAAGGTCTATTTTAAAGTTTCAGAGAGCTACAACTGCAAAAAAGATAATAAGCTTGAGTTTGATACACCTTATGGTGATTAAAAGATCTTATGTTTAAGTCTAATATAAGTCCTTACACAAAATAGAAACTCAGTCTGAGTCATGTGATGTACAGCTTAAGCATTCTGGCAATTTCCCAATCAGTAAATATTATGAAAGAAGCTACAGTCAGAGATAGATAATAGAAAGAATCAGGAGAAAATTCTGAAGCAAAAATATATAGATTGGAAGCAAATATATAAAATAATTTCTACAGTCACCTTTCTATTTTTATTAAATTTAAACCCCACTAGTTTTGTAATAATTGTTACAAAATTTCTATGATTATCCCACAACTATATATGTGGAGTTGTATACACACAGAAATTATATAATTTATCAAACATCAACTAGGTAAAATGCAAGAGAAATATTAACATAACCCAGGACTTGTTATTATGATATTTCCTTTTAAAAAGAAGCGACATACTCAACTTAATGAGAAACAAAAAAAGTGAGTGTACCACACAGTAACAGAATTAGTCAGATGTCACATTTCTCAGAATCTCACTGTTCTCAGAATATATCTTAAAGGCAGAAAGCCTTCTTTACCACTTCTATGTTTCAGTACAAATATCTCCCCTAGTAATTTCCCACAAACAGTACGTTTCTTATAATTACAGTCTACACTGAAAATTATTTTCATTATTTTCTCCTTAAAAGAAATGAAAGTATAAGAAAAATGGTTAACTCCAAAATTTAAGCAGATTCTGTTCTCCACTAGTTATATTATAAGGTTCTTGAAATTATACATCCTATTTCCTTTCAGGGTCAGAGTCTTCACACACAATAAACACTAATATTTGGATAACGAATTGATATAAGTACCCGCATTATACTTCTAGGAAGGAAGGGAATGTGTGTTATAAAATATATTTAAGTTTATTTGGAGAAGACGAGCAACAGGATGTTTCATATATTTATAGTGGGACAGTAATGATAATCATTTTTGGATAATAAATAGACAAAGGAGGCCAGTGTGATTGCTCAGTGGACTAAAGTGTCTGCATAAGCAAGCTTTGGTAAGCTCAGGGGCCACGGTGTGATTCTGAGCACCACATGCCATGCCAACCCTGACCCTAGCACAAGCTGAGCTGGTCACAGCATACAGGTTTAGTGGCCTATGCCTGTAGTCTCAGCACTAGGGAAGCTGAAAACAGGAGGACTGCTATGAGTCTGAGCTGCATAGTGAGGCCCTGTAACAAACAAATACATTGAATATAAATAAATAGACAAAATATTGCTGCCTTTTTAATTGATATCATTGACATAACTAATCTATATTCCTACAATAGAATCTTGAATATAAGTATTCAGTTACAGTGATAATATTTTGGATGTTATCAAATTTATGATTTTCTATACCTTGAAAATCCCTGCAGATTTCTTTCATGTTGCGCCTTTGTCTTGCTTTTTCAGCAATGATTTTTTTACTTTATTTTTGCTTTGATTATCCCTTATTTCAGTAAAGTGTAAAGCACATGTCATGTACTATAGGTTTTATTGATGTCACTGAGTGAATCACTATCTTTTTGTCTTTTAACTCTTTAGATTACCTTTATTCAACTTATGTCAATGACACTAACAAGTCTCATTTCTTCTTTATTTTCCAGAGTTTAACTCTAATCTCTTATGAAAAATCCCCTTGCTCTATCAAGATTTCTTAAAGAAACACTGCTAACAAATAGCAGAATTTATAATACATTCCTGTAAAAACTCTAGTATCTTGGTGATAATCCTATGAGTCATGAAATGTGAGGAAAACAGAGACAGTCAGAAATCCCAGCATTATAGAGTTCTAAAATATAAATGAATTCTCTAATCCTTCTCTTGGGACTTTTAGACTTTACTGTCAAGAATTCCTCTGAGTTGATAACAGCATCACTTGCCAGAAACATGTCCAAGGTAACTTACATATGCATTTACACAATGATGATGGTACTGTCAAATGTGGCTGGTGCACCCTGTCCAGTTCCAAGTGAAATCCAGCTTAGAAGATGCATTGATAGGGTCTTTACGAGATACATAAATTATAGGGCTGGTCATCACTTCCGTATGCTGGAAAATGTAGGTCCTATTTCCACAAAAACAGAGCTCAGTCCCAGCATGATGGTCCTATTTCAAAATGTGGTCAGAGGTTGCTAACTATGCTCAAGGAAGACAGAAATCCAGATTTTTAATGTGTATGTCAAGTGAAGCATATGTCTGGGCTCTTTGCAAATTTTATATAAACACTTCAAATATCCTTTAAACAATTTACTCTTACTACTGACTACTCCTACGATGAGTTTATTAACCACTCAGGAGAGAAGAGACTATGAATGCCAGCCTATGTCACTTACCAACTAATAAAATGCCATACATCTATACTACTGTTATTTATTTATTTATCTATCTCATAAATACTTATAAGCCACTGTCTCCTTGGCATTGTCCTAGCTACTAGCATTAGAGTATGATGGATAATGGAGTCATTGATAGAAAAATATCTAACAGGAGATGTAAAGGCAAAATAAAGTTAGACAACCAACCAAGATAGCCCCAAATAATGAGAAAGAACATGACAATCAAGGATACAAGAAAGGTAAATGGGATAGTGGATGACTGGGGATGTTGTTTAGGGACCAATTTTAGATAGGTGGCTTAGGAAGGATTCTTCCGAAAGTGAGACTAATAGAAAGAAGAGATTAAGAGTAAGGAGCCTAGAATAAATTCAATTAGGAGATAGTGATACAGCAAAATTGGTATGAGATGAAGTTATTAAACCATCAACGGTCAGATCCTGCAGTATTTTTGGGGGTTGTTGACACTTTGGACTTACTCTGAAATAACAATGCAAAATTTTCAAAAGGTTATAAATAGGTGAAGACATGTCTAAATAGACATGATAAAAAGTTCCTCTGTATAATCCAGAAAATTGAGACTGGTTAGGCAATCATTAGAATACAACCAAGGTAGGGGATAAAAGTAGGTTTTTCTTTTTCAATTAAAATGTTGCATAATTGACTTCAGTAAAATATCTCTCTTGACCTTATCTCCATTAATGGGATCATTTATATGATATGTCAGGAGTGCTACATCTATACACAATGGACAATTTTTATTTTTCAATTAAAATTCAACATAATTAACTCCTACCAGAAAAGATCTCTTGAGTTCATTCTCTTGTATTAATAAGATGATTTACACATGGCATTGCTAATTAATCTTGATTGAAGCGTTTTTTATTTTAAACAAGTGTATGACCATTTATTTTTATAATCTTCATTTTAATATTTAAATTTTCATATATGTTCTCATAGTCTTGACTACAAAATACACTGTGCTATTGTACTGATTTAAAAGGTGAAAAATATGGTTCTATTTTGATTTAAAGTAACAATTAAATACATTGCTCTGTGACCTTGTGGGTTAAGATAATATCTCATAGGAGACCGTAGATAGTTTCAGAGATGAAAGTAGTGTTTGTGTGCTTCAGTGGATATGTATGTGAAGATGAAATTTGGCACCCGTCAGGTTATGAAAAAATACCAACAGACTAATACTTGTCAGTACAGAAATAACTGATCAAGCCCTAAGTAGTGCTAGGGAGAAAGGCAATGAACAACTTACAAAGTTAAAAGTTGCACTATTATATTAATGACTTTACTTCAACACACAGAAATTATTTATGAACCTCCTTGTTTTAATATCTATACTTCAAGGGACTACCTGATACCTCTCAGAATCAATTTTTACTTCACAGTTTAACTAACAATATAGAAAATAAGCCATACCAATAAAAACAGGTCTCCAGCAGGTCATTAACAAAATAATTCTTATATCACTAAATCTTCCTGGCAAAAATAATCAGAATAGACATACATAAACTTGCTATACCATTTGGGAATCCCTACAACCCATTCTCTCATTTACTATGACTTAAAGAAAAATATTAGCAATATCATGTGGCATATGAAAAAGAAAATTTGATGCTGAAATGCAAAAGAAAATCCACATACAAATAACGTAAAACAATATTGAACACTGCCCATTGACAACACATGCACACAGGTCTGAGATCAATCCCTGGTCCTGCAAAAAGAATAATAAGGTTCTCAAAGTAGGAATTGATGATCTTGTGAACTTTCACAGAATCAATGGTGCTTTCAGCGTTTTCATTCCTAACTGCTTGAATTTAAATCTTTTTCTTTTTGATAAGGTTTAGTAAGGGTTTATCAATTTTTTAAAGAATTTTTTTTATTTTAGTTATTTATTTTTTTTTGTTTCAGAACCTTTATTTGTTTATTCACTCATTTTTATGGACGGCTCAGCCCACACCGGGGGCAGGGCTGGCGCAGCATGTGGTGCGGGGGATGGAACCGCGGTCCCTGAAGCCGCCCAAGCTTTCCCAAGCAGGCGCTTTAGACCACTGAGCCATCCCGCTGGGGCCCAAGGGTTTATCAATTTTACTTAAATGTTCAAAGAACAAAATCCTCAATTCACTGACTGTGTTGTTCACTTATTCTCAATTGTATTAATTTCTGCTTGGTAATTTATAATTTCCTCCCTTATAAGGGCTTTATATTTGACTTATTCTTCTTTTTCTAGAAACTTGTGATGCAAAATTAGTTTGCTTATTTGAGGTAATTCTGTTTTCCTGATATAAGAATTCACCTCTAGTAATTTCCACCTTTGGAGTATTTTCATTGTGTCATGTAAGTTCTGGCATGTTATATCAGCATTACAGTTTAATGTAGATACTGCTTAATTTCTATTTAATTTCTTCTATGATGCATTGGTTGTTCAAGAGTTTGTTACTTAATTTTCATGATTTTATGGAGTTTTTTTGGTGTCTGCCACGGATTTCCAATTTCATTGCACCATGGTTAGATAATATGTATGGAATAATTTCAATTACTTTGCATGTACTTAAATATATTTTATGGACTAGTATGTCACCTTCAGTAGCCTTAACTACATTCACATTGCTTTGCTGCTATCACTACAATATATCTCTAGAAATGTTCATGTTTAAAAGGAAAGTTCTATGCTTGTCAATTAATAATTACCCTGTTTTAGTTACTTTTCCCTTGTTACTTGAACAGATACCTGACACTCAAAATAAGAGAGGTAAAGGTTTATTTAGCTCTCAGTTACTGGAGATTTCAATATACTGCCCCTGCTTTATAGAGTCTGGAGGAGAGGCTGGGGCATGGCTGTGTCCAGGATGATCTGCTCCATACCTCCACAGACCACCACCTGTCCAGGGAGGGTTCTGACAGAGTATACGGTCAGTTTTATGGTTCCCTTGGCCTAGTCCCTCAAGCCCCACCCAGGTCTAGTGGATTTGCCCCTGGAGTCACACATTTGACAGCCCAATGATTTACATCAGTCTTTGGGACAACTAGATACAAACCATAACATCCCCCAAATCTCCCATGACAAACCCTGAAAACAGTCAAAGAATATATATGGAATTTTTCACAAAGAAGATATAGAAATCTTCAATATAATCAATGCTCATGAGAAAATGCTCACTGTCAGTAATCACTAGGGGAATGCAAGTAGTGATGTATTATGTTTCTCTATGAATCTGATTACCTTAGATATTCTAGAGAAATAGCACATATAATAAAATATTTGTCTCACTGGGTCTCGTTGACTTTTCTTAACAGAAAGTTTTCAAAGTTCATTTATGTCATAATATGTGTCAGAATTACATATCCTTTTAAGCTGAATTGTAGTCTATGTGTAAAGCATATTCTCAATCCATGCATCTTTAATTGGACATTCCAATGCTTTTATTTTTGCTACTATGAATACTGCTACTAGGAACATGTGCGTGCAAGTGTCTCTTGGAGGCCCACTTTTTAATTATTTGAGAATAAACCTGGAAGCAAATTGTTAGGCCATAGGAAAAAGCTATTTAGCATTTTCAGAAATCACTGTACTATTTTCTACTGTAGTGGCTATGGCATTCTCATAAGTAATGAATACCGTTCCTACTTCCCTACTTCTTTACTGACTTGCTCTTTTTTTGTTTTTGAACTGCCATCCCTCTTTGTGTAGAATTCTCACTCATGTGGTTGTGATTTGTATTTCCCTAATGATTACTGATAGTGAGCATTTTCTCATGATCAATGATTATTTATTTATTTTTATGGCCGGCTCAGCCTGACTTGAGGGCAGGGCTGGCACAGCATGTGGTGCCGGGGATTGAACAGCGGTCCCTGCAGCCGTCTGCAGGCGCTTTAGACCACTGATCCATCCTGCCGGGTCCCATTTTTTTTTAATAATTTTTTATTTTATTTATTTTTATTTTTTTCTTGTTTCAGAACCTTTATTTGTTTATTCGCTCATTTTTATGGCCGGCTCAGCCCACCCCAAGGGCAGGGCTGGTGCAGCATGTGGTGCCGGGGATTGAACCGCGGTCCCTGAAACTACCCAAGCTTTCCCAAGCAGGTGCTTTAGACCACTGAGCCATCCCACCGGGCCCCTCATGATCATTGATTGTACTGAAGATTTATATATCTTCTTTGCAGAAAATATTTATTCCATAAACATTTTAATTGTATCTAACTTATTTGTGAGTGCCTTACAATTCATGAGCCTAAAATCCTTATGGAAATAAATGGAAAATATTGCTATGCTCATGAATTTATTTATATAAATAACTATCTATTGTCCTTTATCATTATTTTGTGGTATTCACTGTACAGCATTTTACTTCCTGAATTAATTCCTATGCATTTAACTTTTATAACATTATGTTAAATAAAATTGTGTTCTTAACTTTCTTGAAAATTTTTGAAGCTACTAAACTTAATATGGTGTGTATTCTTCTTACAATTTAGCATTTTATTCATATATTAAGAGAAGCTCATTAAGTTTTTGCTTAGATGCCTTAAATGGTGATTTTCCTAAAAGTAATTTTGAATCTAGTAAGCGATATAAAAGTTTGAAATCTCTTAATGCCAACAATTATTTATTGGCCTTAATTCAAGGGATCTACTACTATATTAATACATAGTCTTAAATAAAACTACTGCAAAATATAGGTTTAGTAATAGGATTAAATTCACCTGGATTCCTACCAAAGCCAACACTCCATTAAAACAAAATTCCCAAAACACGTATTAGTAATGGAACCCTACAGTAACCTGGAAGGATTTTTCCTGGATCATTTGTACTTACGCACATTTATATTTGTCTGCTACAAAGGAGTAATTTAATGAGAATGCCACAGCATAATTTAGATAAGAGAGTAGAAAAATAAAATATATAACTCAAAATCAATTCGAATAAGCTTTTTGTTTGCTACCTCCTTTATTTTATATTTTTAAAACTCTTCATTTTATGAGTCTTAACCTTGAGGGAAAAAAAGCAGAGATTGATTTTCCATAGTATGGAAGATCATATTCCATACTTGACTGAACATAATTTTTGGTTTTGTAATACTCTACGTTTCGAAGTCCACTGAATGCCTTTTTTTTTCTAGGTTTATATTCCTTGTTCAAATGCTCATATGCAATCAAAGTCTTCCTTCTATAATTTTTACAGATATTCTGACGATTTAAAACAAAAATCTTTCCAGCAAGGTGAGTTTGATTGCACATAGTGTTTGCTCTACTTGGAGCGCAAATATTCTCATCTGTAATATTCTCATCTGTAATACTGCTATTTTGTTAATAGTGTTTATTGAAAATTATAAGTTATAATATGCTAAATGATCATTGGTTGGAAATATTCACTCTAAACACACATTTATTTATACTATATGTCTACACATATTTGATGTTCACAATCTCCTATCACTATACAGTATACTCTGTGAAGTTACTTTTCAGAATTTACAAGCATTTGCAGCCTCAGTCATTCATGGAGTTTTCCTTAAAACCTAACTAAAAGTTATTCTTAGAAATCTTTGCAATTCCTTTTATAGTAACCACAAACATACTCTACAATATGTTTGTATTTGTGTGTGTGTATGTGTGTGTGTGTGTGTGTGTATGTTTGCGTGTTTTACAGTCTTACATGCAGCCAGTCCTAGAACATTATTTAGTTCTTGCTGCCAATTAGCTGCTGCCCCATAAACCATCCCTGGCAGGTGCACCATTATTCCCACATGCAACAGTTTGCTGCACCATGTCTTAACTGTCTCAAGTGTTCTTGAATTTGTTCTTTGTAAAGCCCTAATATTCCTTAAATGCTACAAAAATACTCTTAACTTTCTCTGGCTAAAATACTACCAATCTTAAATTACACAAATGTGGGAGATATGGCATATTTAGGATTTAAAATATCAAAATAGATATCTTTAGGTATTTTTTCTGACCATATCTAAAGCTTTTTTTTTTTTTTTTCACAGTTGGTGGGTACTCTTCCAATGTAATCCCCATGAATTTCCAGGCTTAACTCTATGTAAAAAAAAAATGTCCTTGGGAGAAATGAGTGAAATGTCAGGGGCCCGGCAGGATGGCTCAGTGGTCTAAAGCATCTGCTTAGGAAAGCTTGGGCGGCTGCAGGGACAGCAGTTTGATTCCCAGCACCACATGCTGCGCCAGCCCTGCCCTCAGGGCAGGCTGAGCCGGCCATAAAAATAAATAAACAAAAGTTCTGAAACAAGAATAAAATAAAATAAAATAATTCTTTAAAAAATGTCAAGGAAATAATTCACTTCTATAAAAGCATAAATGTTGGTAAGAATTGTACATATACTATTACTTGAATGTTTCATAGGAGTTATATACAGAAAAATACTCGCTTTTTACAGTGACCCAATAACTTTTTAAAAAATACTTCAAAATGAAATTTTTATTGTCGTGATATTAAAACTAGGTGGAAAGTCTGAATACCAATACAATGTCATATTATGACCCTTTACCAATCTTATTTATGATATTTAAAATTAAAAAAAAACATTTAGAATAACTATTTTCTCTGACAGATATTGCCCATTATGGTAGACAAAAAGAAAATATATTTAACAGTATAATGCAAATTACATTTACTTTAAGCTGTACTTAGAATTTTGAGAAAAGAGCTATTCATCCTCATTTAATTTTTGGAGAAATATCAATATCATAGCAATGAAAAACAGAATACCGCTAGAAAATTTTGATGTGATCTTTGCCCACTCACAGGTTCAAAGCAGTCTTGTGTCAATCTTGGCATTCAGGCAAGTCTATCTGATCTCTTTGATTCAAAATGAGCATTATTCCTCAAAATATTTTATTATTTCATCACCTTATACATTTTTGAAGGAAAATGTCACAGTTGTCACAAATTTTCATCAGTGAAATTCAAAATTAGAATCAATTGTATTATGTTTGCTATTCACCTGAAGTTCCATAAAATAAATTTCATGCATTTTAGTAATTTTGATCCTTTATTATATTTTCTCAGTAGACAATGAACTCTGATCATATTTTTCTCTTAGTTCCCTCAGTTGTTAAGCATTAAGTATAAGATCACAAGACAGTTTTAGTTTTTAAACTAGTATTTCCTGACAATGTCTAAGAAAGATAGTGCAACAACCACACTCATTGTCCATATTTTATTTCATCTATGGTTTCTGTACCTAGATGCTTAGACACAGCTATTCACCAGAGACTACTTTTTCCTTGTATACAAGCGTAGCTATGTGCCTGATTTGTCAATGAGAGATTAATGTAAACTCACTTTTACAACAAGGTTTCTGTGGCTTTCCTATTTTTTCTCTTTCCTCAGTAGCCAAAGAAATAAACAAAGCATGGACCTTACAGAACATAAATGAGGCAGGTGATCTTTGGAATATTCCTTGAAAAATATTAGTCACCAATAAGGAATTACTATGTTGCATTTACATCTGAACTACATATACACAACTGTATAAAATCACTGACATGTGGATGTTTGTGTGTTACTGAAACAGTATTATGTAGCTTACACAGTAGCAATTCATTATTTACACTTTATATCTGTTGATTAGAATATAACTTAATAGAATTTGATAAATCAGCCACTGCTGTTTAAGGCATATCTTTGGGTTTAGTGGTTCTCAACCTTTCTAATGCTGTGACCTCGCAATACAGTTCCTCATGTTGCAGTGATCCCAAACCAAAAAATAATTTTGGGTGCTACCTGAAAACTGTAATTTTGCTACAGTTATGATTTCTGATGTCTTTAGGCGACCCCTGTGTTTTGGTCATTTGATCCCCGCCGAGGTCACAATCCACAGGTTGAGAACCGCTGGCTGGTAATTAGCAGACGGATACTTATTCAACATCACCTAAAGTTCTGACAGTACAGAGGTCTCAACCTATTAATATATGCTAGTATTATTAATAAATTGGTTGAAACTTGCTATCCATTCAAAGCTGGGAAATAAATCAAGTTTTCAACAAATGTTACATTTTATATTTGAATTATAAACCACTTTTTATGGACAGATCATTTTTAAGGTCCACAAGACGTTCATCTAAGTACAAAAGAGTGAACACAATGGTTATGAGTTCTGAAATCTTACTGAGAACAAACCATATCTAAGTACTAATGTAAATGACTTTCATGATACAAAAATATAAAAATGTTGAGAAAATTCTTCCCGGGTTCTGGAATATGTTTCCAAAGTTTCTTACTTTGATAATGGGTACAGGGTACTTTCTGGAAATATATAAATCCAGGAATAGAAAATTAGATTTAATAGAATCATGGGGTTTCCTAAGTGGAATAATAACATGTTGAAATTTGTCAGTTTTGAACAATAATTTTTGAGGTGGGAGGAAATTAGAGACAGAGCAAATATCTAAGGGGCTAATGCTATTGCAATATTTCTGGCTCAGAAAGTATAAAACTTAAAGTAATTTTCTCAGACATTACTAATTAGAAAAAAACTGTTTTTTCTATGATTTAGGAAAGGCAGAAATTACTATCACAATAAAATTTTGAATGCAAAAGAGGTGTAATTAATCTTGGCATTCCTTCTATGCTTAATGATTAATTGATGTATTTTTATTTTTTGTCTTGAACTTGCTAGAGGTATCTAATTTTAGCTCAGTATAAAGATATAAATTACACAACCAATTATGTTTAATCATATATAATACAATATATAATAGAATTAAATTTCTTCGTTGACAACATATTTGAGGTCATTTTTATAGTCCTTAGAAATAGAGCAGTGAATGAAATATACAAAGTTCATGTCTTATAAATTCTAAAATTTCCCTTCTAAATTCTAAAATTTGAAAGAAAAATGTGGACAAATAAATGTTACATAAAATTCACCCATGACAAGTGCTATGAAGAAAAATAGAGGAAAGAAAATACAAAGTGAATGAAAGAGGTGGAGGGGGTGGCTCTAATTTAGCGAAGTTACACAAGGCAGGCCTTTCAACTAAAGGATATCTAAAAATAAAGTTGAATGAAACGAGCAGTGGAATCCTGTGATGATTCTCTGGAGAAAAATTATTTCCATACTAAAGGACCAGCAATGCAAAGGCCCCAAGGCAAAGTTTTTCTCACATTGGCCTAGAAGTGATGCTACATTTGAGTAAAAGTAAAGCTGCAGCATAACTTTAGCTTCTGCAATATTAATTTGCTTGAGAAGTTCCCTCAATACACACTGAATTAGCTGCATTTCACTATAAGACTTTTCAGAGAGCAGAGGTAAATCTTTAACCTACGTCTATACATTCTTTGTAGGCATTCATTTTTCTGTCATTGCAAAACTACACGGAAATTAAAATAGCGACATTCCCATTTTGTAATTTGCTAGCCTTAAAGAAATGTCTCATAAAAATTATAGCTACTGCCCTTTAGAAAAACAGCTACTACAAACTTACAAAACTAAGCAGATTTCTAAAGGTTTTACTTAATCCAACAGTAAATGTCATCTCATCATTAACGAAATCCCAAATCAGGGCCAACAGGATGGCTCAGTGGTCTAAAGCGCCTGCTTAGGAAAGCTTAGGAAACCACAGGGACCATGGTTTGATCCCTGGCACCACATGCTGTGCCAGGCCCGCCCCCAGGGCAGGCTGGTAAGGCCATAACATAAATAAATAAAATTAAAAAAAAAATCCCAAATCCTCATCTACAATTATGGAGATACATACACACAACCTCACTCCCACTCTTTCCACACTCTCACATAGTTTTCTTTAAACTATCATTGTATCAAGGGTTGTACTATAGTTACATCTTCCCAATATTTTCAATCACGCTTGTAGCAAAAGAACTGTTACCATTTTTCTGTGACAACACTAAATGTGTACAAGCTTCTGTGTAACATTGTTTATTTTGATAGATGACTATTTTAGCACCAGAGAGAGATATACTAACTTAAGCAATAATCTCAGATTGAATGCACTAGTTTTTAAAGAAGATCATCAAGCATGGTGGAACAGGGAAGTAATCCCAGCACTCAAAGTCTGAGGCAGGAGGATCACAGCAAGTTCAAGGCCAGCCTGGGCTACAAAGGGAGTTAAAAGTCAGCCTGAACTATATAGTGAAACCTTGTCTTAAAAAACCAAAATAAAACAACAAAGAAGAGGACTTTACTTACTATCTGAGTTTGATGTCATGATTAAAGAGACTAAATAAAATCATAAATATATACTACATATTAAAGAAAACATTTGCAGTTCTCACAAACATGGTAATACTATGTTGAATATCAACATGGAAATGTCATTTACGAAGAGACCTGATGTATCAGAAGTAATATAGAAATTTTGATACCACTCCCGAGTAGGTTATACCCAGGCCTGATGAAAGTAAGCAAATAAAACCCTAAAGTTACTCTAGAAGACACAACTAGAAGCCAAGAAGAGTAAAGAGGGCACTTACTATATTATAGATGAGGACATTTCTTTGGCTACTCATAATTTGATACAGCAAAGCATAAGTTCTTTCATAAAGCAGATACTACCGCAAAAGTTTATGATTCCTTTGAGGTCACTCGAGTAACTCAGTTTCCTTTTTAATTATACTATTCATTTCATAATAAATTCCATAATTGATGACATATTCTTCTACATGCCTTTCTATTCTACAGGACAGATTTCCTTTTCATAACCTATGAGACCAACTGCTAGTTTAATTCAACATTATTCATAGAAGCATTTTATGTCTTCATTTCTAAAGATTTTCCTACTGTCTTTTCAATAAGGGAAATATTAATTTAATTAATGAAACTTAAATATCATTTTACATATCAGCAACACCCAAAATGACAATATCGAGTCCTTAAACTATCATGTCACAAGCATTGTAAATATATGCTTCCCCTCATTAAACATTGTGGCAGAACCCAGGCTGAAAAACAGGCTCATATATACAAAGGTATTAGAAAAAGCAGACAATGTGTAAGGTGAGAAAAAGTTGGTCATTACATATGTGATCTAATTTACCAATCCCCAATTCATGTCTGTATTGAACAGAATTAATATAATATGATCAAAGAACTAAGACAGCATGAATTTCCTATGACAAGCCATAAAGGGTAGAGCTCAATCTTGTTTCCTATAAAGGCTAACAAAATCCTGTTGGAAGAGAACCAATACACTTACAGCACATCCTGCTTATGTTCCACAAACTTTAAAGCAATGACTTCTAAGATGAAAACACAAACTGTCATAGGAACTCATTTACTTAACCCATTCTGAACAATCTGTATGCAGATTAGTTGGAGAATTATCCAGCTCAGCACGTATAGTTCTGTTTATTGTTTTTTCCGGATGTTCCTCTTCAAAGGGGTAACAAATATTTTGTGAATGGTTTCTCCCACTCAGTAATTTATCAAACTCATCTTTGTGTGATCAACATTTGGAGGGTGTTACTGCAGTATTTTACTGAATATTCATTCATTATCTAACAGTAGAGCAGACTGAAAGCTTAGTTATTGTGCTTAGCAAAACACCCAATTGGTAGACAAGGTCTATTTTCTGGATCCTTCTTTATCTGTCCCTCCCTCCCTTCCTCTTTGCTACCTGCCCCCACTTTCTATCGCTTTTTCTTCTTCATTTTCATAAAATCATTAGAACTGCTATTAGTTTTAAATAGAATAGTTTATCAATATTTTGATTTTCCCCAATAATGAATTCATTTTTGAATTGCATTTATAATTGATATACACATATATACATATTTATGGGATACACAATGCTATTTGATACATGTGTATTTACGAAGTGATTAAATCAAAGTAATTATCATATTTATTATTTTAAAGTCTGCATCTAGTCCTGTCCCAAAGTCTCTTTACTCATTCATATTCTCCTGTTCAACATATATTTCTATATATGACTTAATTATATCTATAGAATCCTATTCCTATTCTGTAACTTCATTCTATCTATTCCATACTTCTCTGGATCAGTTTACACTTAAAATATAATGTTTTATACCTGGGCCATTGTGGTCAGAGGAAATTTATGACTGTCAAAGGTAAATGGCTAGTGGCATAAGAAATTGTTTTATTCACTGATAAAGTAAATGAAGCTAAATGGGTCATATAAAATATGTATATAGTTTTATAGGGCATGAGGCAAATACAGCAACATAAATTTCTGTTTTATTTTTATAATAGTTAAATTGAAATGGCTAGTGGCATAAGAAATTGGCTGTAAAAATAAAGTGGCCTAAGGAAACACACACACACACACACACACACACACACACACACACAGACATCAACATCAAAAATAAAAGAACAACATATACACATCATATGGATATAATGATAACTAATCTTGGGGCTGGCAAGATGGCCCAATGGTCTAAAGTGCCAGCTTAGGCAAGCTTAGGCAACTGCATGGACTACTGTTTGATCCCTGGCACTACTTGTTGCACCAGCGTCACCCCCAGGGCAGGCTGAACCAGCCATTATATATATATATATATATATATATATATATATATATATATATATATATAAATTAATTATGATATATAATATTATATAATAAACAAAAATATTTTTTTAATTTCTTAAGAGAAAAAAGCTTGCTAGCCCTTAAGTATCCAAGAATTGTAACAAAACTAGTGATCTATCAAATTTACTAAAGATAAATTGATAAAATACTTCAACACATGTAATCTATATCTATTTATTACTGTTTCATGGAAGTTATATGACAAAAGACTAGGGCAAAAGGAATAACTGACAACCTACAAATTCTTTGAATGTGTTTAATTCCACTAATAATTAATTTCAAGTACGTTTTAATTTAATCTGGATTTAGTCTCTCAGGGTATTTATTATTATCAATATTATTATTTCAGAGCACTTATTGATGGAAAATAATTGTTTCATGTACAATTAGGAATTGTTCTCTAATATTTCCTATTTAGGAAACCTCAAAGCTAAAACACTGATCTTCAGAAATATTCAATTACCTAAACATAATAAAAAAAAAAAATTCACTGAACCCAAATGATGCTTGTACATGAAATTGATGTTTTAAAGTTATAAAAATTCAAACTAGAGCAGTATGAAATTATGAAAAATATTATGCTCTGTTTTATTCACTGATAAAGTGAATGAAGCTAAATGGGTCATATAAAATATGTATATAGTTTTATAGGGCATGAGGCAAATACAGCAACATAAATTTCTGTTTTATTTTTATAATAGTTAAAAGCAAGCAACAATCCCACAATTATCTGAGTAATTAGACTTTCTCAACTACAAATGAGTGAAGATAAATTTAACTGGATTTCTAGGTCACTTTTTTACTGCATTATTAATTTATCCAGGTCAGAATCCCACAGTGGAGTCTACAGGCTATAAAGGAATTTTCTAGTTAAGTTTGTATTCCTCAGGGGGAAAAAAACTAAACCAAGGCGAGAAATTAATTATAGGATTACAAAATAGTTACAATAATGCCTAATATACTTCAATCAATAAATATTATTGCTTGCTATTTTATCAAAACATACATTAAATGTGAACATTCAGGAAAAATACCTTAGAGAGAAATCTTAAGATTATTTACCACATTAAACGTTATTTTCCACACATTCTTATACCTCATATTATAGTTCTTAGTATTACTTCTTCATGTATTTGAGTAAAATAACATTTCCTTTCAGAAAAGGAGATTAGAATAACTAAAGGTAAGACTATAAATTTAGGACTTTAGCAAAGCATCTTTGTCCAATGGAGATTTTTTTTTTAATTTTGGGAAGAAACTGTACAATTTTCTGTGTATGTCTTTACATTCTTCAACATAATTTACTTACATAAATGCAGATAAAGGACACTGTTTTCAGAGGAAAAATTTGACATGCTTCCATAAGAAATAAAACTGCTTTGCATACTCGTGTAAAGATTTACCATAAAGTTGAGAACAGTTACTTTTCTACAGACTACCATTTTTCAGAAAGCTGTTTATTTTTTCAGTATATAAATAGACATCTTTATGTGCTGTGCACATTCTTTTCAATTTTGGGTTTTGTATATGCATGTTTTCATAATTCTGTACATATGCACATGTATATACTTGTGTTATCATATAAGAAACGATACTGGTGGAAATTATAAAAGGATAATATCTCTATTATGGGAAAAGAAATGGATGGGAATTGGGCTTCAAAGACTTAGTCCAGTATTGCATCTTAAATGAAGTAATTCAGACTGTAAGGCACTATTACTCATCTGTTGCACTGTAACTAACATTACACTTCTGGTGTATTACATACATTTACTGTGGACAGTAGAAATTCCTACTACTTACCATCTAACAAAATATGAGGGCTAGGCAAAAAGAAATAAGCATCTTGGCTTTGGGTGCAGAGAAAAGATTCTCCTTTGATGATTCCTGTGATTTAAGTCATAACGTTACTGAAAGCAGCACTGCTAGATGGCTTTCATCACAGGGAACCCAGTTGTCCCCAAAAGGGAAAAGTTGGTACAGTAGACTAGCTAAGACAAGGAACTATCTAGGTATCAGAAATGTATTTGGAGAATGTATTAGTATCCAATTTCTACAGTAACTAAGTCTCAAATACATTTTATTTTAGGGGGTACTGGGAATTGAACTTTGGACTTTACATATCCAGGCAGGCGCTGCACTACTGAGCTCTATTTGCAGCATCAAATATATTTATTTTATTTTTTATCTTATGGAAGAGTATCTCAGTACATGGGATGGATCTCATAAGAATAATTTCCAGGATCAGTTTCGTGATTTGTTCTGGAAATTGTGGGGGAACCTATTTATTTGGCTTTGCGAGCCATCAGGGTCTCCTTTATTTCTTGGCTTGTGGCCACATCCTCCTTCTTTAAAGTCATCTACAGTGAATGTACTCTTTCTTAGATTGGAGTACTCTGAAGTACTTTGTTCTTCTTTCTTCCATCTCTAAGAATTCTGTTGACTACAGAGCACCTATTCAGATAAACCACAATAATCCTACTTTATAGTCAGCTAATTAATAACTTTCATTTCAGCATTACCTTCATGAGTCATGGCCATGTAACTTAACATTATGACAAGATCCAGGGATCAGGATATAAACTTCGCTGGGGAACCACTGTAATATGTACCACTAAGGAATTTATGCGTGAAGGTTTAAGAAATATCCTGTCTAGCCTCCAGCTTCTATTTTAGTTCTGAAATAATTCTCTTCTGAGGTATTCCCAATCATTCAGTATCTTTATGAATACATTATATTCTTCTAAAGGACTTATTGTAGTAATTGTACTCACTTGATATGAATATTTTAAAGTGATTGTTAGTATATGAGTCGTTTTATGATTTGAATGATAGCTATAGTACTGTAGTTCAAACAATTGGAAGAAAGCTAGCTGTGAAGGAAAGCTATCCTATTCCTTCTTGTTTTTGATTTAACTCCACAGAAGGAAACCACTGGTGCATGGGAACTAAGAAAAATAGTACACTGACACAAACATAAATAACATTTACATTAATATCTTACCACATTTTTTCAGCTTGGTTGGTAACTTCATCAAAATATCCTTTGCTACACATTTCCTTTTTCATGACATTAAAAAAATCATATTTTTAACCTGAGGGTTTGGATAGTTAATTACCTTGTAAAACCAAACTATCCTTAGATTTTATGTTACATCTTTTTGAATTTAAAAAATTCTCTAAGATGAATTTTCTAACACTTTTTAAATTTTCTGTAATTTTTAAAATGCATTTAGGAGCAAGGTCTACAGGGTCTAAAGGGTCTCAATATGTAGATTGGACTTGTAGTGATTCTACTGTTTTCAGCCTTGCAAGTGCTGGGATTACAGGTGCACGCCACTATGCCCCATCTCAATAAGGTTCTCAGTGCACCCTGGGTGTGGGGCTGCACGATATGGCCGGGATCAAAGACTGGCCATTGCACTTTGCCAGAGCAGGTGCTTTAGTTCACGGATCTATCCAGCTCTCTAATACTGTTTTTTGAGAAAATATTAGGTGTTAGTTAGTCTTTCCAACTTTTCTTGGTCACTTTATTAAAAAAAGTTATTTGTAATACAAATATATTTTACATAATTTTTTCATATATTCATAGAGACAACTGCATGTGCCTGTGCGTGCATGCAGGCTTCCATCTGTTGCTTTGCATTAGAGACAGACCATTGCAGCAAACGACATCACAAGTTAATTTGTTTGTTTGTTCATGTCTTGTCAAGTTACCAAGGTCCCCATGTGGGGTAGAACTTGATATCTTTCTTCCTAAGCCTCCCTTAGTACTGAGATTACAGCCATATACCTTTGTCAGGCTTTGTCTCCCATCATTGTGCATGTATTCATAAAATTTGAGATATTAACTGTAATTCATCTTCCATTGAGGTCAAAATGCATTGGACTTTTCTAATTGAGATGGTCAAATTTTATCATTTTATTATAGAAATTACCAGATACATTTACCAAAATTAATACATGTATATATATATATATATATCAAGTATTCTATCCATCTCAATAACTCTCTTTATCCATTTTAGTATCATGTATGGAACTTTCAAATAGAACATAGATTCTTCTGGAAAAAGCACTTTCCAGTTCATTTTGTAAAATGTACTATTAGTTTTTCTTAATTCCTTGATAAACATTGATATTTTATAGTCAACTATCCTTTAAGAATGAATGGTATTATCAGATTGTGATAAATTAATTTTTGTATTTTAAGAACTTCTGCTTCTTTCATATTTACCAATTTAATTTTAAAAATCACTTTTGCCAGTATTTGCCAGTATTACTATAGCTAAGTCAAAACAGATTTTCAAGACATGCTTTTCCAAGCTTAGACAATAAAATAGGCAATTACAAAAAAGTATATAAGCCGAAACCCAAATAATTATTTGGGATATAGGCCATGTAGTTGCTTTTTAATATTCTTTAATATTCTTATTTGTTTGCATTAATCAGTTAATTTAGCCTTGCAGTCTGGTGGTTGCCTATATGGCCTGAATTTTTATATCTGTTTGATTTCATCCATAGTAATAACTCCCAGAATTTCATATAATTTGTTAACGTAAAACATATATCTTGAACAATGATTTAGTGTGCATTTACTATAAAAAAAGCACTTATAGGGCATATTCGGCTATGAACAAGAAAGATCTTTGACTAGAAGATAGGATAAGCCTACAGCCACTTATGCTAAAGTAAAATAAGCCTGTAACTTGGTAGAAGATAGAACTTCCACCCTGATATACCGACAAGGATATATCAGAATGCCTTCTTTATTTGGGCTTCAAGAAATTCATATTGAGCTGGGCGTGGTGATGCACGCCTGTAATCCCAGCACTTGGGAGGCTGAGGCAGGAGGATGAGTGTGAGTTCAAGACCAGCCTGGGCTAAAAAAGTGAGCTCAAGGCCAACCTGAGCTGCACAATGAAACCCTGTCTCAAAAAAGACCAAAAAAAAAAAAAGAAAGAAAAAATTAATTCATATTGCATTAAATATAACAGATACAATAAAAGTGACACATGAAAATACTATTAATATTTACTAGACAACATTAAATAAGTAAGTCAACAGAATAGATTTTTCAAGGCTTTTTGTACTAGACATATTATTCTGTATTGTATGATGTCATACTTGTGCAATGTTATATGTAATTCAGAATATGCCTGGATATTATAGGCCTTAAGTATTAACTGTGTAGTTTAAATGAAGATTTTATTGTATGATTTTACTCTTAGCTACACTAGAATTCCTCTTACCTTCCTAATAGTTTTGGTGTGTCACTTCTTTTCCCTGCAGCCAAACTTTTGGCCTGTATCTACTTTATTTCTCCTGTTCCTTGTCTCTATGCATTTAATGCTATGCATATGAGTATATGTCTACACACATACATACATGTACAATAAAATAGTACAGGTTACATAAGGCCAGCTTAACTATGAGGAGAAAAATCTAAATGCTTCCAGATACATACAAAATATATCTGAAATATGCTTGAGAGAAAAACAGTGGCATGCATATACTTTGCTGTCTTTGGAGTCCACAGACACATGGAATTCTCAAAGGATTCCCAGATAGTTTTGTTAATATCTTACTCATGCCCACTTTCATGTGGTCTCTCAGATAATAAAAACATTTATTATTGTCACTGGTTTCCTCTTTTAAAATATTAAATAACAATATGGTGATTTTTCAGATGAATGAATTTTGAATAAATTCTACCAAAAATTGTGAAAACAATATTCTAAGGTAGATTAAATACAAAAACCGAGAATTTTCTAGACCATGCTCTATATGTATTTGATCATAATGTGAAAGCCACACACTGAGGATGGAATCTGCTAAGTAGTATGGGCCTAACATGTGCAAGGCTAGGTGCAATTCCCCACATAACATGCTTGAAACGAAAATGACAATTACTTTTCCATGTATGCATAAGATCTTGTGATTCAGAATTACTAGACTATACAAGGAAAACCAGACCTCAAACTCTGTACATGTAATAAGAAATGACAAAAAGAAAAATTAAAGCAAATGATAAAGAATTATTTAAATATGTATTTAGGACCCTAAATCATGCTACTCTGACTATTGTTAAATCTGCAACGCACATAATCTTTTGGGGGATCTGTTACGAAATGCATAGTGAATGAACTATTTTGGACAGTTGAATCAGAGAATGCTAAGACCCTGAATTGAGTAAACAGGATTCTGCATAGTTATGCATAAGAAAGAGTGGAGGAAAGCCTGAAGGAAAACTTAACAAACTCTTGCTGTGTAGACACAGAAGAAGTTGCAGAGGACTTGAACTGGAGTGGAGGCTCTGGATGGAATGAAGGATAAGTAATTTGTTGTTGTTTTTGTTATGAATTTAGGGCAGGGTCTATAGGGTTTCACCATGTAGATCAGACTCATAGTGATCCTCCTGTTTTCAGCCTCCCAAGCATTAGGATTCCAGGCTTGTGCCACCAAGCCCAGCCTCAATTGATGTCTCAGCATGCCCCAGAGGCAGGGCACTCACAGTGATCAGGGGAGGCTGCTGTGCTCTGCTTAAGTTCACTGAACTCTCTGGCCAGACCTTAAGTGAATTTTTTTGATATATCGTGAAAGTATAAAAAATAGGGTGGTATGAAGTTTAGAAGTTTTGGGAGGATGGAAATTAGAGATGGAGGCTAATTAGTAAATATTATTTTAAGCATTTGAGGAAGTCGATGGCATTAATGACTGATCTAGAGAAAAGTGGTAGAGGATAACTCTATAAGGATCTTTGTAGAAATATTTATTTGCTAGTGGCAGATATAATCAAACAGAATACTGCATAATTATTTCCTCCGATTTTATATACAGATACAGTTTACATTAAAATTAAAACTGAAACAAACTTTGGAGTAAATAGATGGATTATTTTATTATAAGTAGCTCTGATACTTCATTTTATCAATGCTCAACGCTATAAATTGCTCATTGAAAGTAATTTAAAATACATATTTATAATTACAAATATTAGCAATCCAAGCATTTGATGTCAGTGCAGATATGGTTCATTCAGGGAAAAAATAAAAGAAGTACAGCGACTCCATCTGTGTATTTAGAAGTTAATTAAATCATGTTTCAAATAGCCCTAGGATGGTGTCAAACAGAAAAAAATGGCTAAAAAGAACAACTATGTTTACTGAACTGTTTTCTTAGCTGTATAAGTAGACATCCTCTCTTGTATACTTTTTTGGCAATATATGTTAACTTTACAGAGAAGTAATTTTTCTATTGTGCTCAAAATGACTAAGAACCTGATGTGCATTATTGGACAATTTCTCTTGTAAAAGTTGACTTAAGAAGCATTTAAAGAGGTTTTTTCTAGTGTTAAAATGATTGGCTGCATGAGATTTAACTTTCAAAAATGTAGTGCTCCAAACACAAATAATAAATAAAAATGTAATGCCCCAACATGTATTGGTGGGCAGAGCCACACACATATGGGGAATTCTAATGATTTTACATAAGTCACTTCAAGGGTCAATTCCAACAAGCAACTTTAAAAATGAGGTAAAAAACTCACCTCGTCATTACTCCATTATCAGCTGTCACTAAAAGACATGTTTTCAGTTGTCATACAAACTGACAAAACTAATCATAGCCAAATGGATTACAATTACCCAACATATTTATGGTATTAGTTCCATAGATGGTGAAGTTAACTAAATCATTTGCTTATTTTAAGTGGATTTATACAATCACAAAGTTAAAATCTAGAAGCAGTAATTTTACTGCCATTTTAAATGCTTTTTTCTTTTTTCTATTTTCCTTTACTTTTGATTGGAAACATCTCTAGAGTGAGATGTTTTGCCAGCTGTGTAAATGAAAGATATTTCACCAGCTGAAAAAGACATCATCAAATCCCAGATGACAAGGCACAATGGTGCTAATTGTGATCAAGTTAAGAGAGGGAGAAAAAATTGAAAAAAAATATGTAAAAGATCTCAGTCAGGGATCACGGTGCACACACCTGAACAACACTTTGGTGGAATCATTGTACTGTCACACAGACATCAGGAAATAGTAAACAGAAAATGAAGTGAAAGGAAGGAATGAAGAGAGAGAAAGAGAGACAGAGATAAAGACACACACAAGGTGGGAGTGAGGAAGGAAGGGAGAGAGGGAGGAAGGGAGAGAGGGAGGAAGGGAGAGAGGGAAGGAGAGACAGATGCAGGATCACACACGCTCACACAGAGACAGAGTCAGAGATAGAGACAGGGAGGGAGGGAGAGACAGACAAACACACACACACACACACACACACACACACACACACACACAGAGACTACAGCTAAAGAGAACTGAGCATAATGGAGATAAGGTGGGTCTTTACTCCTGAAGTGAATATTTATTAGGCAGTATGATGTGGCAGTTGCTGGGTTTCTATTTTTATCTAATGAATAAACTATATCTAATTAACAATAGGACCTTTAGCAGTGAGCAATTTCCACCAATTAAAAATTTGAGCAGCAGGCTTAGACCTTCAGCAAGAAAATTACAGAGGTATGTTTAGTCTTGAAAATAGACTTCTTTCATGGAAACAATTGTTCCATTTTGTCACTTTTCCTTTAGCTACACTATATTGTCATGCGATACACTTTTAGGGATTGCTAGTGTCTGGGCCACAACTCAGACCAATGACATAGTCAGAAAAGTAGCTTTAATGTCAAAATTTTCATAAAACTAATGAAATAACCAGAAAGTCATCTCTAATCCCAAGATTTCCATGAAGCTCCTTTAGGGAGTTTTATTGGACAGGACTATTAGAAATGAGATGGACTTTGAGAAGAATTTATAAACCTGAATTTGATTCTACTCAGTTCTCTATTGGCTGTGTGATTTGAGTTTTAATAAAGCTCACCAAACCTCAAATCTTTTCCATTTGTAAGATCAGGATAAACTGCCCTGGAATCATCAAGCTCACAAACCAAGATAAAACACGTTACCTAGAACATTGTCTCTTTACTTACATTTTAGAGTTTTGCTTACTAAAACTAATTTCATAAACTTGAGTTTTTACTATCAGTGATAGTTAGAAAAACTCTTTTCTGAGGGAAAGTGTCCTTCAGTTGGAAGCAAGTTTTTATACATCAATACTGAAATCATATATCATAAGAGTAACACTGTAACACAACTGGCACTCTAACAAGTAAAGTCATTGAATTCCAGCCACCTTGTAATTTTAATAAGCCACCAAAATATCAGTTAAGAGCTACAATATTGCAGGGTATGGTGTTTCACGCTTGTAATCCCAGCACTTGGGAGGCTGAGACAGGAGGACTAGTGAGAGTTTGAGACCAGCCTGGGCTACAAAAGTGAGCTCAGGGCCATCCTGAACTGCATAGTGAGACTCTGCCTCAAAAAGAGCAAAAAAAAAAAAAAAAAAGAAAGAAAAAGAAAAACTACAATATTGTTCTCATCTATCAAATTGCTATCACATGACTCATTCACCTTACAAATTTGTTGTAAAACAAGAAATCTCAAATAACAACTCATTATCTTAACTGTCATAAGTCAATCTGTGAAAATGATAATCATCTATAAAGACTAAATCCTATTGCTATAAATACTCAGTTGCATTGTCAAGTTCCATCACCAGTTGCACATGCCTTGCCTGCCCTGAAAGCCCAAGCTTGTTGTGCCAGTCTTAAAACCAGACGCACTGGTGTACACTTGTAATACCAACACTGGGAAGGCTGAGAGAGTAGGATCACTATAAGTCTGAACTGCATAGCATGACCTTGCATAAATAAATAAGTCATAAATAAATGGCAATAAACAAATTCCAGCTCTTATGTTTGCAAGTGATAAATAACAAACCTTCAACTTCCATTATATTTTTTTGACTGTTAAATGACCCATACATTTTGGTGCAGATTATACAATTGGGAAATGTATGGACCAGTATCATATTAAATTTTTTAATATTAAGGTGGCAGACCTTCAATTTTAGGTTCTATGCTATCTCTTATAATTGTTTTTCAGATATGGTTACTTCTTTAGAAAAGTTAGTGAGATGAATACTGTTTTCCAAATATCAGCAAAATATGCCTTTTTTGGAATTTTACCATTGTCTTAAAACCACTTCAGAAATTTTGAACTTTTTTCTGCCATTTTATAATAATTTTCTATCATTAAATATTCAAAATGTTCTTGCTTAAAGAACAAATACTCTTATGTAATAAAAAATGAAACTCTAGATAGGCAGCATAGAACACTTTAATGGCTTAAACATTTTTCTATTTTATTTATTCCTTCAGAGCTCAGTTTTATGAAAATTACAAAATATCAACAATTTGTTTTCTGATGTACTTTGCTTAGTAGTTTTATGAATTATTTGATGCTGTAAGTAGGGACACCATTCACAAAACATTTATTATTTATTGTTCAGCATTAGAAACACTGCGTTAAAATAATTTACTCATATCCTACAATTTATTAGAAATCATTCGTTGTGACCATGTTGACCTAGCACATTATTTTTCTCCACTTTAAAAAAATTTAAAATTATCAACAGAATAACTCAGAAGAAATTCTCCCTTATAGAGTTAAGAATTTTGTGTAAGTAATCTGGCAGCTGGCAGCACTTTCTGGAAACTCATCTAAAATTATTAAGGTATAATTTCATACTGAAATTTCCAAATATAGTAAAAGAATTGGTTATTTCTTTTACTTTGACTTATCCCTTCTTAGATGAGATAGAAAACATAAATTTGCTTCTTTTCATGAAGTCAAGCTGTGGCAAATGATGAAAATATGAAAGGCTAGTAAAAAATACAAAAGTCAAGTATAAAGTTTGAATTGAGGCCATGTAGACACACAGATCTATTTTATGTTTTACAGGTGGTTGAATTTAGAAGAGTTATATCCATTTATTTCAGTCACACATACAACTAGAATGGATAAGTAGGGCAGAAATAGCTTCAAAATAGTTTCAATCACTTTCTTAGTGATTTGTTCAAATTGTCCTGAAAATATTACTTTTTTATGACACTTGAACTGAAAATAATGTAGAAGACATCAAAAATAGATACCAGATCAGTATTTTTCTGTTTCTGTTTCTTTCTCCTCTCTTCCCTCACCTCTCCTGTTCTCCACTTGCCCATCTTCTCCCAGCTTCTGGGAAACATGAACCCACATATCCATTGCTTTTTATCCCATTAGAGGCTAGCAATTTAAAGTTTCTAATTAAAAGAGAGGAGATTCTTACATTAATGTATTTATGTCAATAAATCCATCTGTATCACCAGATTGATATACCTATCCTTAATTTATTCTAATATACTAGCATTGTTGTATATGTACGTATTACCCAGCTAAACAAGTTTTCATTATTTATTATGCTATGCATTACATTCATGTACAAAATGCCACCTCATTTTCACATAAATATTTTCTATGGTATAAATGATGGATCTACAGATATCCCCAGATTTATTTAAATTTGAAAGCATTAAAGGAACATTGTCCATTCACAGCCAGTTATGCCATCTTTTGGCTATGGTTAAGTGCAGTATAAAAAAATAAAGTTCAGGAAAAAACTTAAAACTGTCAAAGATATTCTAATAAGTATTCTGCCTGTAGTGATATGAATCCAGAAATAATCTCATTTTTCTCGACTTCCTCACCACCATCTGTCTTTTAAAGCCTCATTACATGTCCATGCTAGTCTCTAATTGATGCTAATAAAAAGTATATATTTAAATTATTTGACACAGGATTTTCAGAATTATTTGCTACAAGGTCGTCCTAAATATACATTAAGCATATAAAATGGTAATAGCAAATTTACTAATGAACACCTTTCCTTTGACAGTGCAATAATGACATCTCTATTTTATTCAACTGTGACTCATTAAAATTCAAAATTAAAGAAATATTTTCATTTTTACATTTAACATTACTAAGTTTTATCATTTGTTTTATTTTTTATCATTTAAGTGATCAAATTTTAATGTTTCTAAAAGCACAAACCTTGGAAAAAGTAATCCCCCGATGATATAATAGGCACATTATTTTAATATTACCATATCTTATAAGGAGATGATAATATATTTAATTTTCCCTAGCAGAATAACTAGAGTAAGAGTTGTTCTTCTGAGAAATTCAAATTTTAGGTTCAGATAATAGCTAGTAATCTCTGTAATGACTCTGCCAGAAATAATATATGTCAGTCATACAAAATATTATAAAGTGATACATATTATGTGAAACTTACTTTTTCATCAAAAAAGGAAATGGTCATTTTTATTCACATAGGGAGTTAAAGTTTTAATATATGGGAAAAAAAGAAAACTTTTGAAAGCAGAAAATGTAGCTCCAAAATATCAGAATTATTTCATTTAAGATACCATACACAGGAAGAATGTCAATATAATTCACACTCATTGTATTTTCTGAAACCAAGGTATTCCATACAGATCATTCTAAACTACATCAAGTGAATATTCATGTTTGTAAATTTATGTATACTTAGATCAATAGCAATCCTTCAGCATTTCTTTTCAACTTTAACTTGCCTTAACTACTTAATATTTCTTGTTATGATATCACTACATGTAGGTTACAATGAAGATGGATAAAAATTAAAATGATCCTTTGACATATCCAATGCAAAATAAGAGATATTATAGAAATTCTTATATCTTTACACTAAGTCTTATGTATTTTTCCTTGAATGATTTTAAAGACTTAAAACCTGTCTGCATGTGACGTTAAGCCTGATACATTCACTTTGGTAGCAAAACTTTCCAATAGACAGAACTAATTCTTAGAAAATAAGCCTCTAAAAACAACTCCAAGTGATTCAGGGATTAGCCAAGCAGAAAATAGAATCCGTGTCACCATCGTTATGAAGACAAAATGAAGTGGATTAAAACCTAACATTAATTGGTTTGTAAATGTCATTTTGAAGATACAAAAATTCTTCCAAATCCCTGTGTTCTTTGATGGTGGTGGTGGTGGCTGCTGTTGTTAGAAAACTTTAACTGTCACAGTTCATTTTTCATTCTAAAGTTACTCTGCTAAATAAGTAAGGACATTTCCATATCAGAATGCACATTACAAATGGAAATGGCTTTCTGCAGAAATGTGCAAAAGTCGTCTAGAACAAGCAGAGTGTTTCAGCCTTGATTTTGTTTTTTTAGTCCTTCACAGAGAGCATCTCCACATTGTTGTTCACAAGGAAAGCTGACAAAGCACTCTCTTAATATAGAGAGTTGTTTGTGGGTTGATAAACAAACCAATTTGTTTGAAAGTCAGGAAAGCAAACAATGTATGTATAAGCCACAGAGCATGTACAGTTTGTATCTCATAGATAAATCAGGATATGAAGTGAATTGTCTGATTCACAATACGACATTTTATGCAAGGATATGAACATTTTACATGGGAGAGAGTAAAGATGAATAAATTATTAAATCATTTACCTTCAATATATTTATTTTTGCCTATGTTAACATTTAAGCACATTAGAAACAGCTCCTGAAATTGCTTATACTTATGGCTACTGCTACTTATTTTAAAGGCAATTGTATGTAAAATAAAAACTCAGTTCCCAGAACACCAGTTAAGGACAAAAAAGGCATTCTACAATCTCTGTAATCAAGATATGAAAACTGTTTCAATGACTTTTTAATTTATAAATGAAACCAATCAACGAAGCATATGCTTAAAATTCTGAAAATATTTTGCAGATGTTAGCCTCCATCAGCCAAAAATACAAATATTCCCAAACATAATACACAATGGTTTATGAAATTCTTAAGGGAAATATATATATATATATATATATATATATATATATATATATATATGAATTTCCTTTGAAGACTAGCTGGTATGGTGATGCATATGTAAAGAGCCAATATAAAGAGCCAATACTTGCTTAAATAAAATAGTGTACTTTCAATAGCAATTACTAAGCAAGGCATAAACGCAGTCCATGGTTCTGGTTTTCCCTTGTTAGATACGCTGATAAAAATGTTCTAAACATGTGATGCTACAGAGTTTATTTTGTATTTTTTGAATAATGAATCAAAACAAAAATCCACATATTTACTTTGAAATCTTTGCGGATATCATTATTTGAAAACACTGTGCAATAAATATACATGTATATTTGGATATTGTCCTAATAGGTTAGCTGAAATAACAGATATAGGCTACCTGAAATAACAGATACCTAAAAACATAATATAAGACTTATATTGAATCTTCATCTCATGGACAGTCATAAGATAATAAAACCATTTAGGAAACATAATGTGCTTTCAATTGGAATGGAGCCATAAATAGAAAACGACTCAGATCTATGATTTTTATCTACAAAATGAATGTATATCTAGTGCTATGGGCTTAATCACCCCATATTCACATTATATTTAGTTCAGTTTGAATTGCTCAAATTTGAGATTTTACAATAGTTTTTTAGTCTATACAATGTACGTGCCAACATACAATCTGTGTGGAAGTGTTTGCAAGTTAGGAATAATAGATTTTTATGTCATAAAATATATTATTAATATAACACTGTTGTAATTTTCTGTGTCAGTGCTGAAAGAAATGACAAGACCCGATGAAGTTAGCTCAGCGGGCTCATGGAGATTCCCTCCCCAGTGAGCAAAGAACCTCAAACAATTCAGCTTTACTCAGGATAGTCAGCGTGATCTCGTGCACAATCACCTCAGCAAAGGAGAACCATGTGCTGAGGCATTAATGTGACCACGGTCTCATTAAAGTAAAGGAGGGCCACGTGCTTAGAAACTCATGCGCTCACACTCATGTGGAGGAGCTGAAAGATTAGTTGGAGGAGGAGGCAGAGGTTGAACCTCAGCAGGCACGGATAATGGACTTGAAACTTCCAGTCACTCCACCAATCTGTGTATTGACTGTGTCAAATGATAGATATGATGAAAAAACTTTCGAGTACTACATGCCTCTTTCTCCAACTCATTTTCCTGAGCTTTCAAAAAGTCCTCAAGATCAGAGGACAGAGACCAAGGGGTCAGAAAGGCCGGCTTTACTTTAGAATTTTCCATTTCAGACTCTCCATCCTGCAAAGACGAATCATCAGATGTGGTACTGCCTTCATACTCCTTAACGTCCTCATGAATTGAACCCCTCCTAAGACTGCTTTCCTGAGTCTGAGAAATTGGCAGCAGACTCGATTCCTCAGAGTCAGACTGCAGGCTCCAAAGCCAAGGAGATAAGGTTACACAAAGATCACACGCTTAAAGGTATAGGTTCTCCTTGCTGATGTGCTCTTTTCAGAGCTTTTTCAACCTGCTTCCAAACTTTTAAGTCTAGAGCAGCTTTTCCTTTAGGTTGAAACCATAAACATTATATTTTTTATAAGGAAAAATAAATCTTCAAAACTTTTTGGTTTCACCTTTACCCCCGCTCCTGAGTAATGCCTCTATGGGCATACTCTTTGTTTTCTGAAACAGAATTGCTCTGAGCTATTGCCGGTGATCTCGCCTACTCTGGGCATAAATTTCCCACTCGGTCAGGCCTCTCTTAACTCACCCCTGGTCGTCTTCCGTGCCTCACGCTGCGTGCCACTTGTAATGTTCTATGTCGAGGCCGAAAGAAATGACGAGAAGACCCGATAAAGTTAGCTCAGTGAACTCACCGAGATTCCCTCCCCAGTGAGCAAAGAACCTCTGAAACAGCTCAGCTTTTTTCAGGACAGCCAGCGTGATCTCGTGCACAATCAACCAGCAAAGGAGAACCATGTGCTGAGACATTCACGTGAACACGGTCTCATTAAAGTAAGGAAGGCCACATGCTTAGTCAGGAGCACAACCGAGCCCTCCATCAGCTTCCATCCTAGGGTTCGTTCACTCAGGGGTCAACCAATAGCGTTTCAAGAAAGGGAGAAAGCAACAAATACGGAACCCACAGGTGTAGCTGCCCTACCACAGCTGCCTCTGGACCCCGTCCATCACACTCTGCCTTTCAAATACCTATCAGGCTACATACCACAATTTAATTTACATTTTAATCAACCCACTTTGTGATTATAATGTATATAGCAATCTAAGATACACATATTCTGTTGATTCAAAAGAGGCGAGAAAATTTAAAAGCTGCTATATCCCTTTTTTTGTTTAATGGGAATTTATCATAGTGCATTCTGTATTCAGTACAAATATTCTATCATTTACCCACACCCCCATCTGAAAAAAACATGTAGTTTAAATCTATTCTTACTATTTTATGAGAGAATAATGCATATGGGTATAAAAAAATAACCAGAGCATATAAGTTAGGCAACAGGAGCTGGCCACTACATGAGAATTAAATAACAAACAAAAGCAGGGGCCAGCAAGATGACTCAGTGTTTTGTTTTTTTTGGTTTTTTTTTGAGGGGGGGGACTGGAGTTTGAACTCATGACCTTGCACTTGCCAGGCAGGCACTTGTGTCACGGAGCTATCTCCCCAGCCCTGGCTCAGTAGTTTAAAGCACTTGCTTAGGCAAACTTAGGCAACTGCAGGGACAGAGGTTTGATCCCTGGTACCACATGTTGCACCGGCCCCACATCCAAGGCAGGCCAAGCCTTGTATATATGTATATATATTAATTAGCAGGCTTTTGCTTCAAATCTGTACAATAAAGATCTTATCCTCAGTTTTCAGACTCCATATTGTCATTGTAGCTCTCCTCTCTATCAGAACAGTATAAGAGAAAAACATGTATATCAGCAAACAGAACCAATAGTGAGGTCGAGTGTCCCTATGCTGAAAAATGAGGACATGCAGTTAATCCAATTTCTCCCATGAACGTAAAACCTGGGAAGAAGGTTGCTAAATATTTTCAGAAGCAGTAAAAAGGAGTTAGAGGAGCCAGTTCTCTGCTTTGTATTATTCAGAGGAAGAGAAATATTTTTAAGGAACTTAACTGCACAAATTCACATTTGTTTTGCTGTAATATAATTTTCCAAATACATTTGCTTAGCAAGCAGAAGAGCCAATGCTTCTCAATGAATGACAATGTTAAATCTCAAGTCCAACAGAGGTTTAATATAGTTCATAAAAATTGCATTTTTGGTTCAGAATATATCTCAATGATAAAGTGCTTACCTTCCATGTATAATGTCATCAGTTTGGGCCCTGATATCACAAAAACATGTATTTTGTACCGCTAATCATTCACACATCCTAACAGTATACCAGAGAGTACGGGCTGTTTCCCTTCATGATGTTGTGCCTGACCAAGCTATAGTTCGCAAGTGCTGACCAGTATTACAAGAGATGATCAAGCACCATGGCACTATCCCAACAGAAAGGGCATAATGAAAACATTCTGATTATAATTTTTGCAGAACAATGTTGGGTTTGCACCACATTAAATTTGAAACAAACATAAGTGGAACAAGCAGAAGATGGGAAGGTCTGTATATTGGCCAATTAGATATGAGTATTTTCCTCCTTGTGGTAAATATCTGATATAAAAGAACTGAATTTTCATTCTGATTATACATCACTGTTTGAGGGTGGTTGTGGTTAATTCCCCACTTTCCCAAAACAGATCTTGTGGACAACTTGACACAATCAGATTAGTGGACTTGCAACACCGAAGACAGTACTCGGGATGATGATAAACTCATATGAACAATCCTACAATCTAAGTCATCTCTGAGCATTTCTTACTAAAACCTACCAACAAAATTTAAGGGGCTCCTATTTTGGAATTAATTCAATATTCCAAAATCTACTTAATAAGCTGATTCTATTGTATAACAATATCTACTCAAATATCAGAATCCATTATATTGTAGCTATCAATTCCAGTATTTCTAAAACATCTAAAGTGTCAGAATTCTCAGCAAAGTAAGAATGGATTGCAATTTTATAGAAGTTGGCTTGTATAAAGTGTTTCATAGGCTAAAATAAGAGGTGAGGTGAGTATACCATTCTCCATCTAATCCACATGGCTAGAAGGCAAAATTTTTTTAACACCAGAGTAATAAGGATAAAATTACATAATACTAAAGCAATAAAACTGTCAACACAATGCTGCTTGTCAACTGAAGAAGCAAAAAGTGAATAAAGGTTAGATGGAGCAGCACTCCAGAGTGACAAATTGTAACAGAGGCATGCCAGGAATCGATTTCCAGAATTAAATAGTAGCCAATGATGCCTTTTATGTATTACATCTAAGAAATTGGTAGGAGTATCTAATTAATTATAGCTAGTTAATCTATGTAATATCTGGGTAGAATAAACAAAGCATTAACTATTTATAATTATTTGGAGTCTATGTAATTGAAATGCAGTTGTGCTCCATCCACAAAGCACATCGTAAAAGCTTTTGTTTTTCCAAAGATTTGTAATTCAGCATTATTTTCTGATAGTTTATGAATTAAAATAAAGTAGGGACATTTCAGTTATAGTATAAGAAAATGAATTTCTAAGTATGCTTAGAATATAGGAAAACATAAGATCATAGCGCGCACACACACACACACACACACACACACACACATATATATATATATATATATATATATATATATATATATATTACTCTTGGCATGTATTAATGTCAGGTGGTCTCGGGCAAACTAATAAACAAATTATACTACAAATATTGGTAGCCCAGAAATATACCAACCTTCAGGATCCAGTAGTTTTTCTATGCCTAACTGACATTTGGCAATGTTGAATGCATGTTCCAGTCGTTGTGTGGCTGATGGCTGGCACACCACACTATTCCAATCAAACAGATCTGGCCTGAAATACAATACACAGAAACAAATAGAAAGAGAAATCAATCTAGAATGCTCTATGAAGTATACTTCAACTCTGCATTTTGATCGATAACCAAGGTCCACAGTCTTTTGTTTTGTGTATCATGAATTTCATCAAACATTTATTTAAGTAAATCATAAATATAATTGAAAATAATTGAGACATTGTATGCCTGAGATACGTTTAATTTTGTTGCCTCTACATAAGTAAACCTTGAAAAGAAAAAAATACCAAAGAAAAGACACAATTGGTTGCACTTTATCCACAAATAAAAATGAGGCAAACCCTTATAACCTCATAGATTTGGCTACAAGCCATTGTACAGGTAAATGATTTTTAAAAACTTACACTATATCTCTTCCCAGAGCTCCAGATTAGATTCAACTATAATCTCAGTATCTCTACATACTCAGAATAAAAAAATGTGTTTAATACAGGGAATACAAATGCTGGAATTATAGACATGTGCCACCATGCTCAGTCTCAGTCACCTTCTCAATGCACCCTGACGCTGGGTCTAGCACAGCATGCCAGGGATTTAACCCCAGTCCCTGCGCCTGTCTAAGCAGGTTCTTTGGTCCACTTACCTATTTGGTTGGCCCTTACTCAGAAATTTTAGCTTTTCAGGACTGTTTCTTCTGTTTAACCTATCATGCTCTTAAAACTTTCCTACTTCACTTAAAATGTCCCTTTCTTTAAGAATTACCAAGTTGAAATGTGTTGTTTTCTTAAGAAAACCCTTGTAGTCATCTTTTATGACACTCCCACATAGCTGAAACTTCACCAAGACCTTGATCACTTCACCCTACACCCACTGCCATCATGAGTCCCAACTATGTGGACATTATAACACTAGCTTTACAACAGCTTCTCATTTTCTCATTTTAGTCCTTACTAATCAATTCTCAGCACCATCCCAGCATAATCTGCTAAAAGGTTTCATCTTATTCATCAGTGTGTGTGTGTGTGTGTGTGTGTGTGTGTGTTTTACCAGGGATTGAGCTCAGGACCTTGTGCTTGCAGGCAAGCTCTTATTCCACTGATCTATCTCCCAGGACCTTCACCTTATGCGTGTATAAAATCCCTCCCACAGAGGAAGTAAAACTCAGACATTTAACTACAGTCTATACGCTTAACTATACTCTGACTCCTTAGCCCATAACTCTGATTTTTTTCTTGCCTTAATTCTCATATTTCAAAAATGAGGTAGACAGATTCCTTCATTCGCTATGTCCTCTGTTTCAAATTCTCCTCTCCACACATCAACACATATTCACCTTTCCATTTATTTTTGGTCTTTACTCACAATTCATATCAGTGATATGAATTCAGCCAACATTTGAGACCCCAAATTAATCTTACCACTTTTGTTTAGTTCACTTAACTATCAAATTATACAATTTATTTAATTGCATCCATTTATCTCCTGTGTTCGAATAGGGATGTTGAATTTTTGGACATTTGTTCACTACTAGAAACTCTGTTTGATATCTAGCAGGGGTTCAGTAAATATTTGTGAACTTCATGAGAAGACATAGAGATATACTATGGGAACAGCATTCTAATTGATATTATGGGAAACACAAGGGATGATGAGGATCATTTATTATTCCATGTTTTCTAAAAATCCAAAGAAGCCAGCCAAATAGCTCAATGGATTAAAATGCCTGCAAGCAGGTGTAGGGGTTGGGGGTTTGTTTCCTGGGCCTGGAATGTGAGCCCTGGGGTGCTAAGATGGCAATTGAGGCTGGGCATGGTGGCAACGGGTCTGTAATCCCATCTCTTGGGAGTCTGTAAAACAGATGGCTCACTGTAAGTCTGGCCTAGTAGAGAAATGCTGAACACCCTGTATACCCTTCCATAAAATATACACACAAAAAAAATCCAGGCAGGAATAAAATTGTTGTATCATAATAAGCAAAATGTGAGAAATCACCTATAATTAGATATGAGGCAGTATAAAATGTGAAGAGGTCAAGAAAGTTGACTCTTAAAAATTGGCTTGAGTTTGGATTAAGAAAATTATCTGAGATTAAAATTCAAAATTGTGAGGCTGAGGAGATAGCTCAGTAGAATAAGCACTTGCCTAGCAAGTGCAAGGACCTGAGTTCAATCACTGGTTCCACAAAATCAATCAATTAGTCAATCATTCATACTTTTATGACTGCTATAGAATCAAAGGAGAAACCGCATACTGTTAAGAAACCAAGAACCACACCAAGGTCTGGCTCTGCTAGGAAATTCTGAGTCTCAAGCAGTGAGAGCCATGACTCAAAAGGGCTGGAAGATACATGCATGGGTTTGGCTTCCACGAATTTCAAGTGTGGCTAACCGTACTGATAATCTTTAATACACTGACTCATCATCAACTCTGGATCACAGACACCTTCGAGAATCTGATGAGAGTTATCTAATTTCTATTCAGACAAATACCCATCCAAATTGCAAGTAGAATTACACATATGTAATTTTTAAGGTATATGGATCTGTTAATGGACTCTTGCTGAATAACTTGCTTTGACAATTTTCCTTCACATTGTAGGATATCTTTTCATTCCATTGATTGTTTCTTTTCATTTTCAGAATCTTTTGAACTTTGATGAAATTCTATTTTTTATCCTCATGCAATTGAAACGTGTTATTTCTTGGATAATTTGGATACTGATCAAGAAGTCTTTACGTCTGCCTATGCCTTCAAGAATTTCACTGCTTTTTCCCAGAAAACCCCATATCTCTCCTTTTATCTCTAGGTCTTTGATTCATTTTGATCTAATTTTATCATAGAATGAGATATGTAGGTCTAGATTCATTATCTTGCATGTGCGTGTTATGGTTTATGCTAGCTGTCCCCGCGAAGCCTCATGAAATCATGGAGTGAGGACTTCTATAGATTGAGACTTGACTCATGAGTCGAGGCTGAGAGCCTGAACGTAATATAAAAAGAGAGACAGACTCATGATGTTGCTCTTTGCTCCCTTGGTTGGTTGTCTCTGTTGCCATTGTTGCTGTCCCACCACCATGAACCGCTGCTTTCTGCCATGTGCCTCTCTGCATTGGAGCCAGCCGAATATTAACTGAAACCGCCAGTAACTGTGAACTAAATAAACCTTTCCTTCCTTCATTTTGAGCATCGGGTATTTGTCTTAGCAACAAGTAAAAAGTTCCTAAGACTGCTTAGCATGTTTCCCTGACCTATCTGTTAAAGAGGTTGTCTGTCTTCAATATGTGTTATTGACCCATTTCCCAAAAAAGAAGATATTTATTTTTTCCTCTCCTCTTTTAATTTTTTATATTTGACCAATATTACATGTTAACATCTGGTAATCCGAGCAAATTATTTGAAGACAATATACAACACAGCAAACATTGTTCAATTTCAGTAATTTCGTTCAGTGAAATTGTCTTGTTTCTAATTATTTACTACAATTCCATTCTCTTAAGAATAAAATAAATATAAATCAGATGACCAAAGGTATTTGTGGTTATTTGTGTACTCTGTATTCTTTTTTCATTGGTTAAAACATCTGCTTTTGTAACATGAAAATACATGATTTTGGGGGTTTTTATTATTATTATTACTGTAGTTTCACAGTGTAACTTGACATTCTGGAATGTAGTGCTGTTTACTTTGCCCTTTTTACTCAGAATTATTTTGGTCATTCTCAGCCTCTTCTCAATCCAGAAAAACATTAGAATTGCTTTCCTAGTTTTATGCAAAATAGTGTTGGTATTTTGATTAAAATTGCACTAAATTTATATAGCAAATTGGTAATATGACCATATTGAAAAAAATGTTACTACCTATTCAAGAACAATAGATATCTTTTCATTTTCTAATGTCCTTTTCATCTCTTTTCTGGAGTGCCACACTTATCATTTTAAGTTTTTACCCTTCTTTAGTTAGGTTAAGTCCTCAGTATTTAACTTTTTAATGCTATAATGAATGGGACTATTTTCTTAATTTATTTTTTGTGGGTTCGTTTTTTTAATATAAATGGGACACAATTGATTTTTTCAGTGTTGAACTTTTACCCTGCCACTTAGCTGTATTTGTTCATTAGTTCTTCTGCTGAAGTTTTTTGTTGGATATTCCATGAAATAGATCATGTAATTTTCAAATGCGGATGCATTTTTTTTCCTGTTTAAATCCTTTCCTTTTCTTTCTTTTGCTTGATGACTGTGGCTAAAGTTTGAGTACTACATAGAACAGGAAGAGTGAGAGAGGACACATTTGTTTCTCGTATCTAAAATATATTTTAAAAAATTCAAAATAACTTGACTCATAAATACATGATGCAGGGCTGGCAAGATAGCTCAGCTGACTAAACCACCTGCTTAGGGAAACTTAGGCAAGCTCAGGGCCTGAGGTTCAGTTCTCAAACCACATGCTGCGCCATCTGCATCCCCACAATGGGCTGAGCTTGCTAGAGTCCAGGCGTGGTGGCATAGGCCTATAAGCCAGCACTGGTGAGGCTGAAAGCAAGAGAATCACCGTGAGTCTGACTTATGTAGTGAGACTATGCAACAAGCCCATATATAAAAATAAATAAACAACGCAATCAAATTAGACTATTAATTGAAAAACGAACCCCTCCTGGTTGTTGGTAGTAATGTGAAATAGTAACACTACTATGAAAATGAGTAAGGAGTATCCTTAAAAGAATAAACATATAATTTTCAGTTCACCCAGTTTGACTTCTTCTATTTTCAACAAAGACTTAATGTCTCAGTGAACTAAGAGAAAGCAGCTATCTTAGTTCATTGTCAATAAAAGTTTGTACTGATATTGTTTAGATAAGATATTTATGCTATGAAGATAGCAATATGCAATGTATTAATTTATTGTAACCATCCTACTAACCTGTTCTGACACTGTTCCATTGCTATTTTATTTTTTCTCATTAAAATGAAGAAAAAATAAAATAAAATAAAATAAAGAAGACAAAAAAAACAAGAGTTAATGTCACCATACCACACTGATAAACTGCATTCCCATCTTTCAAGCAGGAAAATTTGGAAAAGCTAAATTATGGAAATGTTCTGTTTCCTTATCAACAAATGAATGGGCATGGTAAACATGGCATCTATTCCAAAGGAGTATTACTCAGCATTAAATGAGAATAGATGTTAGTCATTTGTAAGAAAATAGCTATAGAAACCGCACCTCTGGGAGCTGAGCCTGCGCACCCACCACGGGTAAGCCCCTGCGACCCTCTGCCCCGCCTCTGCGTTCCCATGACTAACTTCCTGTTCCAGCCCAGCACAAAACGCACTGCTGGGAGCTGAGCCCGTGGCTGGGTCAGGATCCTTGGCCTGCCTTCCCTTTCCCCGCCCCGCCCCCTTTTTTTTTTGAACCCCTCCAGCCCAAGCTCCAACACTGAACCCATCAAATAGCCCGTTTGGCAACCGTTCCGGTCCACGAGCCTACCAGGACTACTCAATCCCAAAGCC